>CM036345.1:3372599-3636227 GCA_020615435.1 Telenomus remus | reverse complement strand
TTAGGTCTAAAACCTTGTTTTTAACCATTTCAAAGCACAAAAGGGCGATTACATGATCCAGAACATTGGTTTTTTGCGTTTTAAAGCTGGAAACTTCTATTCTACGCCGTTTTAAGTGCTTTTGAGCTAAAAGATCATGCGATACAGCCATTTTAATGCAGAAACTTATTAGCTGTTTAGCGATGCTAACTGTAAATATTTCTTTTAAATTCACATCGAAACCTCGAAAAACCGCGTTTTTGAGTGATTATGAACTGTAGAAAACAAGTTTACTAACGTGAAAACGTCGTTTTCGTTTGTTTTTAAGCTAGAAAACGTGCTTTAGGCACTTAAATGTCGATTTTAGGTCTAGAAACGCGTTTTGTTTTTAACCGTTTATAAGCACAAAAAGGCGATGACATGATCCAGAACATTGGTTTTTTGCGTTTTGAAGCTTGAAACTTTTATTCTAGGCCGTTTTAAGTCCTCCTTGGCTCTGAGATTATGCAATACAGCGACTTCAATGCAGACTCTAATTAGCTGTTTAGCGATGCTAACCGTGAATATATCTTTTGAATTTACATTCAAACCTTTGAAAACTGCGTTTTTGGGTGATTCCTAACTAGAAAACAAGACTAGTAAAGTGAAAACGTCGTTTTCGTTTGTTTTCAAGCTAGAAAACGTGTTTTAAGGCTCTTAATTGTCGTTTTTAGGTCTAAAACGTTGTTTTTAACCATTTTGAAGCACAAAAAGGCGACTACATGATTCAGAACATTGGTTTTTTGCGTTTTAAAGCTGGAAACTTTTATTCTACGCCGTTTTGAGTGCTTCTGAGCTAAAAGATCATCCGATACAGCCACTTTAATGCAGAAACTGATTAGCTTTTTAGCGATGCTAACCGTATATATATCTTTTGAATTTACACTCAAACCTTTAAAAACTGCGTTTTTGGGTGATTTCAAACTAGAAAACAAGTTTACTAACGTGAAAACGTCGTTTTCGTTTGTTTTTAAGCTAGAAAACGTGTTTTAAGGCACTTAAATGTCGATTTTTAGGTCTAAAACGTTGTTTTTAACCATTTTGAAGCATAAAAAGGCGACTACATGATTCAGAACATTGGTTTTTTGCGTTTTGAAGCTTGAAACTTCTATTCTAGGCCGTTTTAAGTCCTCCTTGGCTCTAAGATTATGCAATACAGCGACTACAATGCAGAATCTAATAAGCTATTCAGCGATGCTAACCGTAAATATTTCTTTTGAATTTACATTTAAACCTTTAAAAACTGCGTTTTTGGGTGATTCAAACTAGAAAACAAGTTACTAACGTGAAAACGTCGTTTTCGTTTGTTTCCGAGCTAGAATACGTGTTTTTAGGCTCTCAAATGTCGATTTTAGGTCTAAAACGTTGTTTTTGACTGTTTGTAACATTGGTTTTTTGCGTTTTGAAGCTGAAAACTTCTATTCTAGACCGTTTGAAGATCTCCTTAGCTAAAAGATCGTGTTATACAGCCACTTTCATGCAAAAAACTCATGCGCAGTTTAAAGATGCTAAACGTAAATATTTCTTTCAAATTCAAATCAGAACCTCAAAAAACTGCGTTTTTGAGTCATTCTGAACCGAAAAGCAAGTATATAAACTTAAAAACGTCGTTTTCGCATACTTTCTCGCTAAAAAACTAGTTGTTAGGCTCTTAAATGTCGTTTTCAGATCTAAAACATAGTTTTTGACCGTTTTTGAAGCTCAAAAATGCAATTGCATGATTCAGAACGTTAGTTTTTTGCGTTTTGAAGCTGGAAACTTATATTCAGACCGTTTCAAGTCCTCCTTAGCTAGAAGATTATGCAATGCAGCCACTTCAATGCAGAAACTGATTAGCTGTTAAGCGATGCTAACCGTAAATATTTCTTTCGAATTTAAATTTACAACCTCAGAGAACTGCGTTTTTGGGTGATTCCAAACCAGAAAACGAGTTTATAAACGTAAAAACGTCGTTTTCGTTTCTAGCTAGAAAACGTGTTTTCAGGCTCTTAAATATCGTTTTTAGGTCTAAAACGTTGTTTTTAACCGTTTTGAAGCACAAAAAGGCAATAACATGATTCAGAACATTGGTTTCTTGCGTTTTGAAGCTGGAAACTTCTATTCTAGACCGTTATAAGTCCTCCTTAGCTATAAGATTATGCAATACAGCCACTTTGATGCAGAAACTCATGCGCAGTTTAAAGAAGGTGAAGGTAAAAATTTCTTTCAAATTTAAATCAAAACCTCGGAAAAACTGCGTTTTTGAGTAATTCTGAACCAGAAAACAATTTCATAAACGTAAAAATGTCGTTTTTGTTTGTTTTCTAGCTAGAAAACGTGTTTTAAGCCTTTTAAATGTCGTTCTTAGGTCTAAAACGTTGTTTTCAACCGTTTTGAAGCTCAAAATGCAATTGCATGTTTCAGAACATTTGTTTTCTCCATATTACAGCTGGAAACTGCTATACCAGACCGTTTTAAGTGCTCCTTGGCTGAAAGAATCTACAATACAGCTACATTAATACAGGAACTTATACAATGTTAAGCGATGCTAAACGACAATTTTCCTTTTAAATTTAATTCAAACCCTCGAAAAACTGTGTTTTCGGGTGATCTGAACCAAAAAATAAGTTTATATACGCGAAAACGTCGAAACGTCGTTTTGTATGTTTTCTGGCAAGAAAACGTGTTTTTAGGCTCTTAAATGTCGTTTTTGGGTCTAAAACGTTGTTTTTAACCGTTTTAAAGCACAAAGGCGATTACATGATTTAGAACCTTAGTTTTTTGCGTTTTGAAGCTGGAAGCTTTTATTCTAGACCGTTTTTCGTGCCCCTTAGCTAAAAGATTATGCAATACAGCCACCTTGATGCAGAAACTCATGCGCAGTTGAAACATGCTAAACGTAAATATTTCTTTTAAATTTTAATTAAAACCTTGAAAAACTGCGTTTTTAAGTAATTCTGAACCGGAAAACTAGTTTATAAACGTGAAAACGTCGTTTCGTATGTTTTTAGGCTATCAAACGTCGTTTTTGGGTTCAAAACGTAGTTTTTGACCGTTTTGAAGCTCAAAAATGTTAATTTAAAAATTTCACACATGGTTGTTAAAGACATTTTACTTCCGACGAGCTGCTCGGCCTCCGTCCCAATCTTTCATACACCTTAAAGCAGTTCCTAACGCTTTGATTGAAAACAAGTTCAGTTATCCCAGCAAAATATTGGCTTGTGTCCCGTTCACTCATAGCAGCATCTGAAATTCAATAAAAAGTTATTCATCTGATACGTTTTGAAGATTTTTGAAGTTTGTATGAATTTTAGTACGTTACCAACCAAACATTCGTACAAAGTTGAATTTTTCATGACTTCTTTATCTTTTGTTGGCTTTGACGCAACGAGATGAGCTGTCACGATTTTTGTCATTAGGTTTTTCATACAGTTTGCAATGCTTCTAGTCGTGTTATTATCATACAAATAAATAATCATGTATTTAACCGGAAATTGGATAAAAATACAATTCAATAACCGTTGTCATCTAACAATGAGAACACGATTTCTTCAACTGAAAAATTCTGAAAAACTCACCATTTCTTTCCGGTGATTATCAGACGTTTGAAGGTCTATGATGGAGTCGATTTTACTGTTCCATATCGGAGATCGGTAAAATCATCTTTAACTTCTTTTTCGAATTTCCACTATTCATAACAAAAACAAAATTCGACACTATACCTTGAGCTTGGATCGAGCAACCAATGTCGTGCTTTTCTTTGTGCCAATTAACTTTTGGATTACATCGAATGTTTGACTGATTTGCTATAACATAAAACTTCACTTAAGAAACATGTAATAGAGAATTTCAACAATCGTCTTAAATGAGACCTATTACCTTGTTGACTTTTCTCGTTTTAGCAGTGCATCCTTCTTTTTCTATTAGGAAACATTGGTTTTCTATCACTTTCTGATTCGTGACAAGAGACTTCGCTTAGGTCTGTCTTTTCTGAGATTTCGTCGGTTTCAATATTCCAGTTCTCATCAACCACAAAATTCTTTCGGATTATATACTTATTTAGAACTAAATGAAAAAAAAAGATAATAATAACGAATAAAATGAGCACCTCAAATTTGTAACAAAGCATAATCAAAACAATTACCACTTTTATCGAAGACTTTTTTGAGTCCATTTTTTAAGGTTTCAGGATCATTTAAATTATCCAATAGTGGCAAGAGTTGTGTGTCATCTGGGATCTCATCCTCAACAGTTCTCCGACACATCAGCAGTTTATGTTTTAGACTGCCCTTTTTCCTTCCAACTATGTTATCAGAGCCACTATACGCGTGCTCTTATTTTTTTTAACAGTTCAGCTTTCTAAACTGCTCCAGCAAATGTCGCTAGAAGGAAGAATTAATTTTGTTAGTCGAGTATTGTTGAGTTTTATTAACAATGAAAATCAATGAAAAAAACTAACCAGCTTCGCCTCGAACTTTTATTCTATACTTCGTCCAACCAGAGCTTTATTCCACTTGGTTTTTTATGTATTTTCTAATCTCGCGGAGAAACTTAGCGGTGTAAGAGCCTTTTGAATCAGACTCAGGAAACAGGGTCACCAGTTTACCAACATCAGTCCTGATCCATTTGCTCGGTATGAGCAGCAAAGGGGGACATTGGCTCGCCATAACAAACATATCAAAATAACAAAAAAAATAGCAAGGTTGGCAAAAAATGAAAAAAAATAGCGAGGTCTGCAAAAAAAACATAAAATAACGAGTCGCGCGCTCGCGCTCGCGTCTGGGCGCTCGCGCTAGGTCCGTTTCGGCGGTGTCGCGTTACACTGTTATCAGAACGTGTAAATATGACAATGAGAAATAAAATAAGTGAATTAAAATACTTATCTGTCCGCTGGGTTGTATTACAGATGCAGGTAATACATATTTATAGATAAGAAAACGGTAATGCGATGAATAATAGGATTAGTAAGGTGATGAAATAAAACTAAATTCTTTTCGTTTCGATCAAAATACATTTACAGCTTTATTTAAAATCGAAGAACAATGTTATAAAAAATACAAAAAATAGGTACTTATGTATAAAAAATTTGGTTGGAAAAGAAATCGTATAAATCTTCACCTGATTCGGCTAGTTTTAAAATACCTTTTAAATACACAGCTTTGAAATGGTATTGATTGTGACATTGGTAGTCGCGAAAAAACAATTTCGTAACATTGTCGTTTTCCATCATACACTTTAGACATTGAGTTATTTTATCGTTTGTAAATTTTTGTGATCGGACGTTTTGAAGAAAGTCTGTGTCAGCCAACTCATTTTTTCCAAATTCAGCAAATGAAAGGAAGCGTTATTTTCACATGTGTTTAAAAGCAAACGGGAGTAAAGAGTGTTCACCGAACGCGCGTCGTTTTTTCAGCGCAGGTTGTATAGTTTTTATTTCTTTTCGTGTATATACGTTACCGTGGCGGTCGCGCATGATTACTTTATTTTCGAAACTAATTTTGGCTTTTTCATATTTAGCAAAACCTTCTAAAAGAACGTAATCCAGCACACTGTTTTCGTACGTCGCCCGGACTCCTTTTACTTTGCACACGTCTACAGTGGTACTGTCCGGTTTCTTTACTCTGTAGCCGTAAAATTTTGGCTTGTTGCAGACGAACGATGAGATATACGAACCCGGCCCGTAACACTCTAACTCGTCGGTCATATCTCCGAGATATTTGCCTGTGGGAGGCTCATACGCACCCAGTTTATTCAAAAAAAGGACGGAATCGGTGTCTGCGTGAAATAAGCGATCGCCCAGCTTTTCCAAGTATGTATACAATTTCAATCTAGCGTGGGCTGTGGTGTATGCCGCCAAAACCACATTCGTCAACGGTGAGGCCTCAACAGCGTCTTCAACTTTGATGTACGAGACGTATAAGACGTCGTCGTTGACAGGAAAAACCGCGGTGCATTCAAGGGACGGATCTATCAACATATCGTGGAGTTGTTTGTACTCCCGCACGACCACTGTGTTGGGTAGATTAGGCCTTTATGCCATTTTTCCTTATGAAGAATTTAGGTACATATTATTTATTGCGCGTTTTCCAGGGTTCACGGACACGTTGTTTTTATCGAGAAGGATGTTTTCAGCGTTTTTGAATTCTCTTATGTACGCATCTTTTTTCGATCTCGCTCTCGCAACCGTCAGGCCAACCGCTGGCTTCTTGTTTCCCTTTCAAACCCATATTTACATAACCGGTAAATAGACCGTTTTCAGGATTAGGATCGTCTTTGTCGTATTGATGAAGCTCCTACTGCCAAATTTCAAATATCTCTAAAATTTTGTACCCCAGCTTTACTGCGTAGCGAATCTCGTCTGCGACCCATACTCCCTCGAAGTATCTGTCTTTCTCACCCTCGTGATCGCAATCGTTGGGGTTTTCGGTCATGATGCATGATCAACAAAGAGCGAAGAGAAGACGTCCGTTGAAACGCGTTGGAAGAAGAGGATGAAAAAGATCGCGCGGTGGTAAAAAGGGGACAAGCTATAAGTCCCTCGGTTTTGTCAATGTTGAAATCTGCACCGTTAAAAAAGAAGTAGAAATTTCAAGCAAAATTGCTCTGACTCAGTTGCGACTAAATTTGGTCGAATTTTAGAGTCGAAGTTCAAAATCCAACTTAATCAAATTTAGGTTAAATAGAAATTTAGGTTTTGAAACAAAAAGGTTCGACTTCGTTTTCAGTTTTTTCCAGCTTTACTCGAAAGTGTCTTCGACAACGATAAATCTGCATAAATCATAAAAAAATAATTAATCACAAAGGAAAAGTGTTTTCAGTGTGACGTTCGAGGTTAGGTTCTTTCTGAAGCCGAATTTTCGGCTTAACTTTCAATATGTTAGAATAAAATTCCAATAAAGAGTTGAAAATCTGATCAAAAAAGTGAAAAGGTTAGATTTCAAACTCTAAGTTAAAAATTACAGCAACTTTGTTTGACTTTTAAATTACGACTCGAAAATTTGAGCAAATTTGCTCTAAAACGAGGTTTAAAATCAAACTCTTTTTTTACAGTGTGGTCCGGTCAAAAATTTACACTCTTCTCCTACGTGGACCTTTGCGTGTCCTATAGGAAGAGGTTTGTACTTCAGGACCCATGGATAAAGGGAACATATGTCCGTGTATTTTATCTTTTCTTCCCCGCTTACTTCGTAGAAAGTTGACAAGTATTCGATGCGGCCTCCGTACAGAGCGTCGCCCGGGTTCAACACGTATGTGGAAAACGGATTTTCTTCCAAGAACTTGCGATCGTTTTTGTTCTCCTTTAGCTGACTAGAACATTTTGAATTATGTAACAAATGGATAGCGATAAAATGTCAATGAGTTTTTGTTTGGTTATTAAGATCGTCATTCCTGTCTTAGTCACAGACGAGTAAAGTCACACAATAAATAGTTATTTTGTGAATGTGTGTTATAATTATTCAGAGTTTTGTTAATACATTACAATTGGCGACGAGGTAAATTGAAGAAAAGTTTCGAGTCGGATGAAAATTTGGTTTCCACGCTGGGAAACGCAAATTCAGATTCTGACGAGAATTTTGAGCTCGGCGAGACGGCAGCACCCCAAGCAGTGACGGTCTATGGCAGCGTCGGAACATTGTCGGAGTTTCGGACTGGGGACGACTGGGAGCTGTATCAGGAGAGGCTGGAGCAGTATTTTGCGGCAAATTTAATACCGGATGACAGGAAGGTTTCGGTGTTATTGACGTTGATCAGAGCAGAAACTTCTAAGGTACTTCGCGATTTGTGTGATCCTGTTAAACCTAAGGACAAGACTTTTCAAGAGTTGGGGGAAGTTTTGAAAATACAATTCCGCCACGGGTCTCGGTTCTGAAGGAAAAGGGTGGACTTCTACGAGATGAAGCAGCGCCAGCAGAAGCCAATCAGCGATTGGTACGCTAGGGTCAAAAACAAGGCGATAAGTTGCAAGTTTGGTGAGCAATTGGACAACTGCGTGAGGGACAGGTTTGTCACGGGCATGTGTCGCGGTCGCATTTTGGACAGGGTGTGTGAGGAAGAGCACACTGCTACCATAGCAACGCTTTATGACGTGGCGTTAAAAAAAGAAGCGGCTATGTCAACGGCAACAACGGTTCCGGTAAATCGAGTTGATGCGAGGTCAGCGACAGGAGCGATGCAACGAGTGTCATCTGAAAACAAAGGTGGCGGCAGGCAACAGCAGCAGTCTTCGGGGAAGCAGAGCAGCGGCGAGAGACCATCGAAAGTTTGCAATCATTGTGGCAAAAGTAAACACGATTCCGCGAAATGTAAATTTCGGGGATACAAATGTAATAAATGTCACAAGGTGGGTCATTTGGCGCGCGTTTGCCCTTCCGAGGTTAATTTTGTTGACAGCGACTCGACTTTATCGACATGTTTAATGTCGCAGTTGTCGCCTCGGTAAAACCGATCACGATTGAAGTTTGTATCAACAAGGTCAAGTTGTTGATGGAAATTGATTCTGGCGCAGGCGTATCCGTTATTTCGAAAAAGGTTTATAATGAAAAGCTGCGCGATTTCAGGTTAGATTCGAGGTTAGTTTGATTACGAACGTATGACGGAAATGTCATAGTGCCATCAGGGCAAATTCAGGTCCCAATAGCGTACAAGGACAAAAAGGTTCTGGCGAGTTTAGTCGTGGTTAAAGGGGGCAGCAGACCTTTATTCGGAAGGGACCTGATGAAGGCGTTTGATTTGTCAATAGAGGGCTGTAAGACAGAGGTCAACAGTTTGAGTGATGAACAGTTGCACAGGTTGACTTCCGAATTCGCGAAACTTTTTGAGGACAAGCTTGGTTATTACAAGTACGGTAAAATCGAGTTAAAAGTCAGTCCCGATGTGCAACCGATTTACATCAAACCGCGCCCTATTGCTTTTGCTCTCAAAGAGAAAATTGAAGATGAACTAACGAAACTGACTGAGACAGGTGTTATTTCGTTGGTCTCAAACATTGACTGGGCCACGCCTTTGGTGCCAGTGCTTCGTCCAGACGGTAAATTGCGTTTATGCGTGGATTATAAAACCACGATAAACAAGTACGTAGAGGATGTCAAATACCCTTTTCCGCGTGTCGAAGAGCTGTTTGCTTCCTTGCAAGGGGGGGAATTGTTCTCAAAGTTAAATTTCGTGCAAGCTTATAATCAACTTGAGTTAGTTGATGAGACGAAGAAACTCCTCGCTTGGAGCACTCATAAGGGTATTTTTGTTCCGAATCGTTTGCCATTTGGACTGAAGCCGGCATGCGCTATTTTTCAACGTTGTGTTGAAAAGTTGCTACAAGGGTTAAAAGGCATGAGGAACTTTTTGGACGATATTATCGTCACTGGGCCCAGTAATGAAGAGCATTTGTCAAATCTCAGGGAAGTTTTTGTGAGATTACGAGACGCGGGGTTGAGGTTAAAGAAAAGCAAATGTGAATTTTTCAAGGATGAGGTCAAATATTTAGGTCATATCATCAGCAAAAACGGTTTGCGAAAAGATCCCGCGAAAGTCGAGGCTATGGTGAACGCGCCTGTTCCAAAAGATGCTACACAAGTCAAGTCATTTATCGGTATGGTAAAATACTACGGAAAATTTGCACCTCACTTGGCAACCAAGTTGGCTCCTTTACACGACATTTCAGGGTCAAGGAGCGAATTTGTTTGGACCAAGGAGTGTGACAAGGCTTTTAAAGAGGTTAAGGAGTGTCTTGCGTCAGATGAAGTCTTAGCTCATTATAATCCTTCTTTAGAATTGATGTTGACTTGTGATGCATCGAGTGTTGGATTAGGAGCTGTGTTACAGCAAGTCTATCCTGACGGTTCTACCAAGCCGATTTGTTACGCGTCAAAAAAGCTAGAAAAAGAACAGCTAAATTATTCGGTAATTCACAAAGAGGCTTTAGCCATTTACTGGGCAGTGAACAGATTTTATCAGTATCTTTGGGGTAAAGAGTTCACTTTGCTTACTGATCACAAGCCTCTAGTGGCACTGTTTGGTGAAAACAAGGGTATACCTCAGATGGCTGCGGGTCGTCTGCAACGCTGGGCACTTTTTCTCAGCGGATTCAAGTACAAAATTAAGTACATCAAAGGTGCAGACAACGCAGGCGCGGATGGCTTATCCAGGTTACCTTTGGATTCTAAGGACTCTGTGTGTCCAGATGGGCAGTGGGTTTATTTTCATTTTATAGTCGAGGATAATGTGCCACTAGATGCTGATCAAATCAAAGCGGCGCTTCGTACGGACACTGTTCTTGGCAAGGTGTTTTTGTATACGAGGAAAGGGTGGCCAAACGACCCATGCGAGGAAGCGAAAGCGTATCGCGTTCGAGCTAGCGAGATCAGTATCGAAAACGGAATTCTGATGTGGGGGTATAGAGTCATCGTTCCGACAAAGTTGCGCGCGCGGTTGTTACGTGAATTACATTGTACTCATCAGGGGATGGTGCGCATGAAATCCTTAGCGCGACAGTACATTTGGTGGCCAAATTTAGATAAAGAAATCGAGAGCTTTGTTAAAAGTTGCGATGTCTGTATGTCACATGCTAGTCAGCCACCAAAAGCGACCTTGATTAAATATCAAGACACCAAGAAACCAATGGAGCGAGTCCATATAGATTTTGCTGGTCCTATGAATGGAAAGTGTTATCTGATTCTGATTGATACATTCTCCAAATGGCCAGAAGTGGCGGAAATGTCTCGGATGGATTCCGAAACGACTATTGATAAATTGAGAGAGTGGTTTTCGAGGTTAGGTCTTTCGGATATTATTGTTTCTGATAACGGTAGACAACTTGTTTCTGAGAAGTTTGACACTTTTTGTAAAACCAATGGAATCCATCGCAGAACATCCCCGCCATATCATCCAGCATCGAACGGCGCAGCTGAAAACACGGTGAAATCGTTTAAGAGCGGGCTAATTAAGGCTCTGGCCGATGTGCGTAATCGTGGTGTTCGTGTTTCCACATTGCTGAGTCGCTATTTGTTTACGTATCGAAACACACCGCACTGTTACACCGGGCAGACGCCAGCGAGCTTGATGTTGGGGAGGGATCCGAAAACTAGATTCGACTTTTTGAACAAATCACAAGCAAACAAAATGCGCGTTCGACAGATTGAAAGTTATCAGGGTTCGAGAGAGGTTCTGTTCGAAGAAGGTGAAATTTGTTATGCGCGTAATTATAGGAATCTAAACAAACCTTGTTGGAAAAAAGCGTTAGTTGAGTCGCGGTTGGGTGATCGAATTTATTTATGGGTTCCAGTACAAGAGACACATTTAAAGTGGAAAAGGCATGTTAATCAGATGATTGAGGTTAGACGTTTCTTTGAAGACGAGTACGACAAAGTTCGCGAAGTTGAACCGGTAAAAGAGCCGTATGCAGTGGCCAAACCGATTTTTATTCCGCCGACGCAAGAACAAGTCGTGCAAAATCCGGTCGTTGATATGGTTGAAAAACCGAATGAGGTGGAAATAAAACCACCTGAGCAAAGGGTTGTCTCGCCTGAATCATCGAACAGCGCAGGTGATAAGGTTGTTGTTCCGTCACCTGTACGAGAAAGATCGATTGCTGTCGATCGTCCTCGTAGGCAAACGAAAGCACCAGATCGTTTGAGATTCTAAATTTTTTATTATCTACTCTTGTTTTGTATCGCATCAGTTTTTCAAATGCTGTAATTGTGTATTTAATTGATAATTGAGAGTTATTGTTCAAAGCTTGAAAGGGAGGAGTGGAACATTTTGAATTATGTAACAAATGAATAGCGATAAAATGTCAATGAGTTATTGTTTGGTTATTAAGATCGTCATTCCTGTCTTAGTCACAGACGAGTAAAGTCACACAATAAATAGTTATTTTGTAAATGTGTGTTATAATTATTCAGAGTTTAGTTAATACATTACACTGACGTTCGAATTCGCACTCCAAAATTTCAGTCAGTGTATAGCCGGCTGGTCGTATCTTTGCAGCTATGCTTAACGTTCGCTCGTAACGCGCCTCGATCGTTTCTCCGGGTTCGAATTCACGCGTTCGACCGTTTGGATAACATTTAGCGCAAGAGTGAAAATTGCACCCATGAAACTGGAACACGCGTCTGTCGCCGGTTAACGGGTCCTCGTAATAACCATCGACTAAATTCCCCGTTGTCAAACGAATTTCGCGACCTCATCCGGCATGAATGATCTTGATACCTTCGTTTTTTTCTTGCAGCGTCAACCACTGTATAGCCCTGCGCGATTGATTGTCGGCCATGCGGTAACCGTTTCGCGGAATGATTCCTATGGTATCTTTTTTCAAAAATCTTTACCGGAAAAGCTTGTTACAAGCGCTCGCGATGGTGCACGCTTCGCTGAAAGGGCATACACCGTCACTGTCTAGAAACATGGCGCGGAATTTCAGACAGGCGATTATTTGGTCTCAAATAATAATTTGAGACCAAAATTGTAACGTCTAGTTTACAGTAATAAACGAGCTCTTTCTGAAAGTCAAAAACGTAATTTTGCTCTCTCAGCTCGACATGCCATTTTATAAAACTATTGCGATCGCTGACTTTCATCGAGTGGGGTGAATAATATTTTTTATGGGGAATCGTGCCCTTGTAAAATGCGTTTTCCGCTTGGACCCTCTCTTCCTTGGCGAAATCTTCGCGAATTTCGCTAGCGATCATCGAGACCGGCGATTCGGCCTCGGATCTCTCTGAAAATAATTCAAAAAATTACTAACGTGGTCGAAATATTATTTCTAGACTAATATTTTATTATATTATGATTCTTACCCGCGCGGATACTTACGCTCGATGAGACCACGTTATCTCCGAAAACCTCAGCGAGTACAGGCGAGAAACGCGCCGATGCGAGCGATTCAATTTCCAAATCCGATTCTGTTTCCGAATTCAGAATTTCTCTCACCGCGGTGAGGTTTTAGATGCCGGACGGTCCCGGTTGTAGAGAGGCTGAACATGATTATACAGAGTTTATTTTTTTCAAAAGTATTGAACCAGATCAATTTACTAAGAAAAAATTGCTACTTACGATTCCCGTGTCTAAACTCTCCGAATCGCGGGCTCTCGATACGCTGGCGCGGATCTGTAAGAGACATGCTTGATTCTGAGTCTGAAAATACTTCAGAATTCCGGATGTCGGAGGGCCCCGCTTGAGAAGGTGCTGAAACATTTTTTCGAATTAATATACACGCGTTCAATAAATTATTATAAATACTCGCTTACTTTAACAACTGTATCGAATCAGTTTTTGAAAAAGGTGTACTTACGTGTTAAAGGTCTGAGCCCCTTGACCCGCGGCCTTTTTTTTCTCTCTACCAGTGTTTGTCTCCGGTTGTAAGACATCGTCTTCGTCGGATATCGTAACGATCTCGATATCGCGAGAATGCGACGATTCAGCGTTATCACACTGCGTATGTGTAGCTTTTTTCACGCTCTCTCCACCCGTTTCTGAAATGTTCGGCCGTACGGACTGAGGAGATTCTGCGAATCGATTAAATTGTTTATTAATCTTATTCAATTTCTGCATTGATTGTAAATTAAATTATTTTTACTATCATTTTTATTATGACATTTTTTTTGTCAAAACAATTCCTGTCTATAATTCTTTATTAAACGAACTACAACAATCAAATATAGAAATGATATATGCACAGATATTGACTTAATTAATATGTCTTATAATAAGTTCTTGCAATTTTTTATACCTGCGCTACTGAAAAATTTAATATGATGTATTTATCTTGGCTTGTTTAATTGTTGTATACTTCACTGTAAGTTCTAATTTATTCGGTAATTTTTTTTTCTAACTGTGATAGATTGTGCCAATGTCGAAAAAATATTTATCAACTATGTAAACAAGGGATCATCCTCGTTAATGATAATGATAATAATGAATAATGAATAAATAAATTAAATAATTACTTCTTTCTATTCCGAAATTAATTTGTTTGAAGTTATACTTCTACGTGTATTGGTGTGTATCCGTTTATAATAATTCGCGCACCTGAATTATTAACCTCAATTGCTTTAAAAACCTCCTCGAGGCCATCGTTGAAAGAATTTTGTAGAACTGAAATTCGAAAAAAAACATTGATACGAACACGTAACAACGAAATCGGAATTGTATGATATACAAAACTTACGTCTCTGCGCGCTGTTCAATTCCTCGGACGCCTGCATGATGGCACGTGCCGGAGCTAACGTGACAACACGGAGTTTTCGAAGTTCACCGGCAACGACTGTCACGATTTTCCCGGTAAAAAAACCTTTTTTGGAAGCACTCCCGATATCGCGAACGGTCATGTGGTTTAAAATAAATTTGAGGCGTCGTATCAAACCGTCTCGCTGCAGCGTTTTCAAGTCCAACATAAACTTGTAGTTGCACACGCGGCGAAAATGCTGACTCCGCAGCAGTGCGAAATTCAGCAGTTTCCGGATGACCGCTCGTAGATTTTTGCAATCAGACATTTTTTGTAACGATCGGAACCGCGCACGTGGAAGGAAGAACGTTCACTGATCCGACATTGTTCTTTGATGAGTAATCAAACGCCGAGAAGAAGATAAAATGTATATCTTGTTTTAATTTTACATACCGTAGTCAGATTGTTTTACGAGTACATCTCATCTTCTACATTGTGTATGACGCGTGTAAGATGTATATTAAAAGTCAGTTATTTCTTCGTTAGAAATAAAAAATCCTTCGTCCGTTATAAAACCATTTTCCCAATACTTAATTTCTTTTTTTCGTGACTCGATTGCTTTTTTTTGTAATTCGATGGCTTTCCTTTTTTCCTTCAATTCGTTTTCCTCCTCGGCAAGAATCTCGTAAACCTCTCTGGCAACGCTGTACAACCGTGTTACATCTCGGTATCTTTTCCTTTTTTTCTTCCAGATTCTTCATTCCGTCTTCTAACGCTCGGATTTTTTTTTTCAAGTCATCGCAGTGCTCGTTGTGCTGCGCGGTAAAATCGGAAACATTCAAATTTTCGTTTATGTACCTCATCACATACCACTGCGAACTCATTTTACTTTTCAAAATTTTCTAACTATCTTCCAAATCCTCGCGCAGATCCTTTGTTTTCCTTTCGAGGTGTCTTATCTCGTCGCACACAGTCTCGTGAGGAGTAAAAATTCTTTGGAGATCCAATTGCGAAAAGCGTCCAGAGCGATGCGCGCGTCTCCAAAAGACAACATCGTTCTTCGACACTTCAAACGTTCGAGACAGTTGTCGTGCAAAGACTGATCCGTTTGAATCTGTATTCTACGACGAGTGGTAGCGTTTGGTGTACACCACCTTTGACGAACCAAGTTACAAATTTTGTGCGACTGATAAAATCTGTTTCTCTGTCAGACATGTGTTTGATTGTAAGTATTCGATCAATTTTTCGATTTTTAATCCACGTGTAACAAAACAAGAAAATAATTATACCATTTTTGATTGTGCAACAGCAGCAAAATTACGTTGAGTTGGACTACAAGTACGAGCCAGAGGGCTATGTCATAATAGCCCCGAAGGCTTATGAAAATTGCGACAAGGACACGTTGAGATGCGTGATTTTGAGTGTACTCTCAAGAACGAATCTGAACGAGCTGGATTCAAACTATGCAGGGATTTACACGAACGGCGTTATGACGAGACTAACTTTTTAAAACGATAACATACTTTTCAAAATTATAAAAGATATGAACAACTCCGAAGCTTGGGAAAGTATCACTGTGTAACGTTTTTTTCGAAGTATAAATAACATAGATTTCGAAAAAATAACAAAGATTTTGAAAACAAAAGTTGGGTTTATTTTTGCGAAAACAGCGGAAATTTTGAATGTAATTGAAACAGTAAAATTTTGATATGTATAACGGTTTGATAAAAAAAAATATTGTTTTCGCCGTGAAAATGTTTTCTACCTGCAACGAAGTCTATTTCGCGTTTCAGCTCGTCTTGTTGTGAAACATTTTAAAAAATAAACAATTTTTGTAACCAGGGTACACTGATTTTTTGAACGTATATCTTTGGCAAAAAAATTCCACTTTTTTTATTATGAGTATCAAGTTACCGAAATTTTGATGTCAACGAGATCACGTTTCTTGGCGACATCTGTTTTCAGAACTATTACGTTTTCTGAGGGATATGAGGGAGGCGGTTCCGTACACTGCTGAAATTACGCTCGACTATCTACAAGAGAAACAGGCTGAATTTTTCGAGTTGGACGCTTGGATAGATCGTATAACCTCGCGAGAAGCAAGTACCGCTGCTAATTTGATGGAATATCGGGATCTTCTCGCTATCGAGAAAAAATGTCTGTAGTGTACGCGCGACTTTACAAGGAAGCGGCTTTAATCTTGAAATAAAACAATTTATCGATATAAAATGAAAAACTCTACCGTCAGAGTTCATTGAGCGAACGATCGTGGTCGCAACAACATGTTCAAAAAATCATCTAAACCGAAATCATTGGTCCGTTATTCACGGCTGGAGGAGGAGAATTCTGGCGACGAGCAGTTGAGAGAGAAGGAGGAGGAACGTCAGAGGAAGGAACATCGTAAGGCCGAGATAGAGCGAATTGCCGAGAAGCTAGTGCGTAGAAGAGAGGAAGAGCAGTTGCGTGAGAGAAAGGCTGAAAATCTGATGAAATTCGATTTGCATCGCTCGATTTTATCACACTCCCAGTCATGGCTTTGAAGTTTCAACACCCGTTCACCGCCATGATTTCAGGACCTAGCGAGGCGGGTAAAACCGAACTTGTCAAAAAGTTTTTGAAATATTCCACCTACATGTGCGAGACCAAGTTTGACAGGATATTATTCTACTACGGCGAGTGGCAGAACGGATACTCGGACCTAGGCAAAAACATCGAGTTCAAGGAAGGTTTGCCCGATGATTCTGACTACACCCGCGATCCCCTGCGCGAGCATAGCCTAGGACCTGTGGAAACTGGTCACGTGGAAAAACCTATGGAACAACCGCGAGATATAGTCGATATGAAGAACGACAAAGGAACTGTCTCGATCAATGGAAAACCGATAGAAAATTCGAACGTGGTCGATCTAGTGAACGAAGTGATGAGAGCTCGAAAAACGGTGAAAGCCGTCGGAAGGAAACAGTTCGCCAGTTTGCTCCGAAGTATAAACGGGCCTCGCGAGTACATCGGCACCAACGAATTTTGGAGATTGTTATCGCCGGAACGGTCAACCGCGTATCTGAAAATTCCTGGCGCGTCCGGTCATCAGCGTTTTGAGGACTCGCCTATGCCGAAATCTCAGCATTCCAGCAGCGACAGCGATAGTTTTGTGAGCTTTGATAGCGACCTCGGAAAGAAACCTTGGAAGACCCTGCGTCTGGGACGATGACTGCTAAAACTCTGAAAAAAATATACTTTTACCCTTCGCACCCCATACGCTCGCCATACCCCGCCTCGCTATCTAACGCTCTACCACGCGTTCTATTCGTTTACGCGACATTTGCGAGAGCCAAATAACCAGGGATGTGCAGACACCTTTACTGAGGGTTGTACCGATAGATCTCGATAGATACGAGTACGGAAGTATGCGTCTACGCACTTTTTCAGCCCCTAAATATATACCTCTGCTAAAGACGAACTTTGACACGATCTGTACTGTATCTGTACTCTGGCCGTTACGCTTCATTTCAAGCGGATTGATTGAGAAAAAACGAGATGGATTATTGCGCTTACTATCATATGCAAACCGGAAGCGGACGCATCAAGGTATTCGTAGGGCGTGCAGGACAAAGAGGACATAGGGTCGGTTCTTTCCTCGGAGGACTGTTTCGAACGGTTTTACCACTTTTGAAATCTGGCGCGAAAATCGTCGGTAGGGAGGTGGCATGAACAGGTATGAGCGTCTTGTCAGACTTCGATATTACTGGTTTATTTCTTTTGTTAATTGAAATTATTTTCTTTTTCACAGGTGGTGCCGTCTACTTCCCGAGGTGTCTCGGCTTTTCCTCCTGCTGTGCTTGCAGCGGAGGGTGTTGCTTCGGGCGGTTCGGTGAACCAGAAGAGGCCATCCGGGGCGGCGGGGTTGGAGGCCTCCGAGAAGAGTCGGGATGGGGAAACTCCGATCACGGATGGTAGGGAGAGAGGCAGGGGGGACGGAGGCGTGACCACCTCCGCTGCTTCCGTTGCCTCGAGTTCGGGCATAAGGCGGACCGGTGCGTCGGTGAGGCCGTGCGCGTCCTTACCGAGCGGAAAAGGGGCCGCTGTGTTCGCTGTCCGAACTGCGGAGGTTACATTTTCCGTGGCGTGAGACACCCGTGCAAATTTTGATCGCGGGGTGAAAATAACAAAGAAATGGTGATTATTGGCATGTATGCCTAGCGCGCTGCTATGTGCTTGGCGCGCAGGCGTGTTTTAATAGGAATTTTTATTACTTGTAGGGAATCTGATAGTAATAGAGTAAAAATCACGATGCTAAGTTGTAGTAAAATGGTATTGGAATAATTCTGTGGTTGCACAATATTGAAATGTTAAGTAGTTTTCGAAACATTTTGAAATTAGACTATGGCGGGTACGTGGATGTAAGGTTACGCGGAAGCATTCTGTTTGTTTGTTTCAGTTTGAAACTGGTTTGTTGTGAATTATTATTGTTGCTACACGTAATTTAGTTGTAACCATTTAATTATTAGTTGTTTTGTTAGTTATTAAGCATTTGAGAGGGGCAAATAATAATGGTGTTTGGGGCGGGGGAAATAAGATTTCGAAAAGTGATTGTTAATTATTGAAGTGTTCATGGCATAGGTTAATATGGAACATATTGTTCGGACAGTGTTTGTTCAAACAATTTTGTCAACTTTTAAGTGTATTTAAATTTATGAAACATTCGGCTATTGTGCTGTCGGTAAAATTTTCTCTCTCTCTCTGTTAATTGCAAAGAGGGTGATTAGTTAATTGACTTTAATGTTGATGATTTGTTAATAATAGGCTTCAATGTAACATATATTTCTCGGGCAACATGTGTATTGACGAATTTTAATAATTTTTCAGGCGTTTTAAGAGGTACGGAAAATTGGTAGTACTTCTGCGCTTAGGATTTGGTTTATTACCGTTAGTTGTTTTTGAATTCCTTCTGAAGGTTAATTGAAATTATTTGCTATTAAGTTATTGATGGGGCTGGTTGGGGTAGTTATGGTAAAATAACTCGTTGGAGTTCTTCTTCTCCCAAATGGGCTAATTTCGCACGGTTTCTGTTTAGGTTTACTTCTTGGCCGTCGGCGTTTATTATTAAGTTTCCCTTATCTGTTATGTCTATTATCTCGTAGGGGCCATCGTAGCTTTGTTCTAATTTAAATTTACTCTTATATAGAAAATTATATATTATATCTTATATAGAAATAAAATTTACTCTTTTGTTTCGTGTCGTTCAAGTTCGTGGCTGCTAGTCGTTTGTTATCTTCGAGCCTCTCCGTTAGATCTGTGTGAAATTCGTGGAAGGTTTTTCCTTCGGTATCGAGTTCAGGGTACGCGCTTGGTATTCGCGGTTCTCTTCCGTATATGAGCTGAAACGGGGTGAATTTGGTGCTGGTGGAAGGCGTCGTGTTAAACGCGAACATTGCAAGGGGTACAAATTCGAGCCAGTTGGGGCTCGAACAAATTGGGGGCCATTGTCCAAGAGGACGAATTTCGGCGTAGAGAATTGGCAGATAAGAGTATAGGCAAACGCTCGGGCAATTTCTTGGGCTGTCGCGTGGATTAGGGGGACTGCGATTACAAATTTGCTCAGCATATCCTGCATTGTCAGGATATAATTGTACTCGGTTGCGGATTCGAATCCGCGGATCGGTCCGAAAAGGTCGATGCTCACCTTCTCGACGGTATCCTTTGGGGTATCAGTGATGGTCATTGGGACACGAGTTTTTAATCGAGAGGCCTTGTATTTCTGACACGCGTAGCAACGCTTTACGGCTTCGGTCACTTGATCGTGCATGTTTCGCCAATAAAATCTCCGTGAAATTTTGTAATACGTGGCTTTAATTCCACGGTGGCCGCAAGCTTTTCCGGCGTGAAATTCTTCGATTATTTCCGGGCGCATAGCCAGTGGTGGCACTATGAGCTCCCTTTTGCACAATATGAAAACATGGTGCGTGTCGCAGAAGGTTGCATTTATGGCGCGTTTGACAACTTGCCATGTTTTATCTTTCAACAACTGAAGGTCGTATGGCATAAGGACGTCCGTAATTTGTTTCTCTGCAAGTATAGCCTTAAGTGTTCTAAGCGCGTCGATCAGATCATGAGGGTTTATTAAGGTGTGATATTTATTCTTGATCACTAGACCAAAGTAAAAGGTCTTTCCTTTCTTGGATGCAACTACCTCTCCGACCTTTGGTTTCTGGGCTATTAAATTTTGTCTGTTAATAAACTCCTTTTCGCAGAGGACGCGCATTGTTTCAGAGTTTGTGTCGCAGTCGGCCGACATGAAAAAAAAAATGTGCCCGTGTTCGTGTATTATAGTTTGATTCGCTTCTACTAAGTTTGTATTTAACTCTTTTTGGTTTCGCGCTCCGTCTTGAAGGTAAGAGGGGTCGGTTTCAGTGGCTGGACTTTCTAAAGGTAACTCATCATAGGCTAAGGAGGGTGGGTCTGCTTCAGGAAAATCTGATAACATTTCGATATCGCTTGCTGTGGTTTCTTGTTGGATTACTATTTCAGGGGTGAGGTGTAGTGGTGGTGGTCCAGGATCGAATGGGATTTGGGCGGGGTTATCTATAGTTTCTGAGTGGGGTGGTGGAGGAAAATCCTGATGCTGGGGTTGAGTTGAGGGGAATTTTCCCGGGGTGAATTTTGGCGATTTTCCGGTTGGCATAGGAACTGGGGCGGGTTTTTCTGGGACTGGATGTTCGTCGTTTAGATAAAACATGATCTTAGTGTTATAGAAATATAGTCGGATAGTCCTTATAACGTCGTTCCATTGAGCTCTTGTCACCATTTTAGTGTCTCTGCCCATACGAATCGAAGGGACCTTCTCAAAGCTTATTTTTCCGCGCAATTTAATAAGTGTGGCGTCTATAGTTTCCCTTTTCGGGGCTTCCCACCAGTTTTCCTTAATTACGAGGCCGTATAATACTGCGTTTGCTACGCTCGTGATAACTACATCTTTTTCTTTCAAATTCATGGCTTGGAGTTCCGTTTCGTTTATTAGACCGGCGGCGGCTAATAGTGTAAGTGTCGGGGACCCAACGTGAGCATCGCTTGAAATGAAATATGCAATATGAACCGCTTCGTCAAGTAGGGGGCGGTTTGTCAAACGTACGTTATCTGCTTGGTAGCTTTCGCCGTGATTCGGGAAGTTCGATTTTTGAGAATGTCGTATAGTTCGGTACTAGGGGTTGATTCGTCGGAGGCTGACCTCAGTTTCTTAATTTCTTCTATATTACGTAGTTTCAATTTTGTTTTATCGTTTTCCAACGGATCGCGCCCGCCGCTTGGAGCTTTGTCTACGCTCTCTTGTAGTGCGTTTGATATTTCGTTTTGGGGTTGATTTGACCGAGGTTTTTCGATTGGGAAAATGTCCTTGTGCACGTAAGGCCGCGCATCGGTGAACTTCTGCGTAGTAGGTTTCCACGGCGCGAGTCTATCGCGGTGCTTAGCTTCATTATATTCTTCGATTGCGTCGGGATCTGATTGTTCATCAGCTTTCTTCTTTTCTCTTCTCAACTCTTCTTCTTCTTGGTTTTTCCTTTGGCTTCGCGTCAACGACAATGAGCGGTTAATCACACCATCTTCGGTGTTGCTCTCATCCGAGCTCTCGTCCGATTCTTTGGGGTAAGGGTTCTTGCGTGGTCGTCCCCTTTTCTTCGGTATAGTGCCGGTGCTTCGTACAGGCATGGGGCGTTTGAACCCTTCGTCGTCTTTATTAATTTTGTTGCTATTCTTAGTTGGTTGGGACAGTTGTGTCTTCCGTGGCCTTCTGGGCCTTCTTCTCGGCACGGATTCGGCTGCCGTGAGTGACATGTTGTCGGAACTCGCGGGTTGTGTTCTTTGCATTTTCTTGAGGGGTTTGCTGCTGCTGGATTGCGACGAGCTTTTACGTCTTGCTTTGCGTCTTCTTTTATATCTTTTTAGTTCCGCAGTTTGGTTTTCAGTTTTGAGCGGGTTGCGTGAGATAGCGTCTGCCACTACGTTCGTCTTGCCAGGTTTGTATTTTATTCGATACTGGTAATCGGCTAACTTTACCTTCCATCTAGCTAATCTCGAGCTTGGGTCCTTGAGCCCATCGAGCCATTGGAGACTTTGGTGATCGCAAACGATCGTAAAAGGTTTGCCCAGGAGGTAAGGGCGGAAATGATGGACCGCGTATACGATAGCAAGTAGTTCGCGTTCAGTGGTCGAATACCTGGTTTCGGCATCGTTCAAGGTCTTTGAAGCGTAAGCGATTGGTAGGTCTTTTCCGTCAAAGTCTTGGCTTAGTACTGCCCCCGTGCCGTAATTCGAGGCGTCTGTGGTTAGGACAAATTCTTTATCGTAATCGGGATATTGCGATACCGGGTAATTTATGAGTTTGTCTCTCAGTTTATCAAAGGCATTTTGCTGTTCTTCGGTCCAGTTAAACGGTACCCCGCCTTTTAGCAATTTTGTCATAGGTTTTGAGCATTCAGCGAAATCGGCAATGAATCTCCTATAATAATTTGCTAGGCCAAGAAATTGTTTTATTTCCTTTGGGAAGGAAGGAATTTACGCAGGAATTTGCGTAAACTCCCCTTGAGCGAAGGGGATGGCGAGGTCGCCTATTTTCAGAGCCCTCTGTCTATAGGAGATATTGACATCTTCGTCCTCAAAAAATCGCGAACCCAGGACTGCGTCCTCCTTAATACTAAATTCCTCGTCTCGCACGACTTGGAATGGGACAAGCCGATCTGCAATCGTTAAGAAAACTTGGCCTCGCGTCGTCATGGGGTTAGGAGTGATTCCTATTAAATCAAATTTGACACTTGTGTCGCCATAAAGAGTTTTGACGAGCCGACTTTGCTTAACGACGTTTAGTTCGGCTCCAGTGTCAACCAAAAACAGGGCCTTTTCCTTGGAAATTTCAGGACAATTTACCTCAACGGTGGGTGCTTTAGTTATCCCGGCGTGGCCCAACAAAATTCTGGCAGTTACATTTGGTGTGCAAATTGGACTGTTGGTCCGGCCGCCCGGGCCGCTTCCCCGTTTTTTGGGACGATAGCATTTGGATCAAAATTGTGCGATTCATGGGTCAAGTGTACCTGCCCTCGATTTTGCTGAGCTCTAGCCTCTTGCATGTACGACGGGTTTAGCATGCTCGACTGACCCTGTTGGCCGCACCGGTTTTGCCTGGTTTCGTTATAATTTTGGCGGAATTCGTTATTCCGAGGGGTATCTGAACCATAATTGTATCTGCCTTGATTCGGATTGTGATTGCCATGATTGGGACTGTTTGATTGGTAATTAGAATTGTTTCGGTTATAGTTTTGGTTTTGGCGGTAATTTTGGTTGCGACCTCGGTTGAAATTTTGGTTACCGCGATTATAATTATTTGAATTGTAGTTATTACGGCTAGTTTGCGGGTAATTGTTGTAGTTGGTTCGGTTGTTTTGCCTGAACCCTTGAGAATTTTGCGAAAAATTATTTCGTGGTGGAAAATTATTGTTTGGGCGTTGGTCGCAGTCGGCATAACGAGTTCGCGTGAATCCGCCGTCGTTCGTGTTATCGCGATTGAAATTTTGATGTTAAAGTTTCTTTCTGGTCTGTACCCGTTATTTGGTCGTCTGTTTTCGTATCTGTCATTGTTATCATTCGTAGTGTAATTCCCGCTGTAAGTTCTGTTTGAGGCGGCGTTTTGAACTGTAGAGCGCGAATTTCGCTGCGAGCTCAAGTTTAGTATTTCGCGGCATTGCTCTGTGGTGTGGTTGCAATTTCCGTGCACCACGCAGTATGTGTTCTGTTGGTTGAGATTTATATTTCTCGTTCGTTTCGTAAGATTTACGAAATCGGCGTTTGATTTTCTGAGTTTTGCCTCTACTTCGATGGCAATCGTTATCGTGGAAGGATGCGTTGCGGGACGCATGATTTTTGTACGGACTTCTAGGTCGGGGAGTAAGGAGTCGAGGAAATGCTCCAAATGCGGTGGAGTCAACTAGGTCACGATATGTGTCGGTCTCTTCGGGAGTGAGTCCCGCATTGTTATCGATATAACTTTTAGCCCGGCTCACGGCGGATTCTATTTTGTCCGCAAATTGAGAGACGAAATCGCCTCGGGTCATTTGTTCGCTTCTAATATTGCCTAAGAGAGTGGCAATGTTAATATTATCACCGAACCGGAATCTAAAGTCCGCGATAAGGTCCTAAATGTTCTGGTACTCGGGCAGATTTCTATAATGGTGGTCTAGTGCCACTCCAGCTAAACGGCCTCCCAATAAAATTAGCAAGTTTTGCTCTTCGTTCGGGCGTAAATTTTGTGAAATGTGTCTCAGTGATCGCGTGAGTTTACTAACGGATACCGGAGATCCGTCACAGATAGGGATCGCGTTTATCGCGTGACACGCTTGAAGTGTGCCTGTTCGCGTTTCGCGGCGCGTGCTCGTCATCTTCAAGTCTCATAACAGGAATTTGTCTCCTGTGATGATTATGTTCGGGGTTATGATTTCGGGCATTGCCATTCATGTTGGCGTGGTTATTCGCGGGTTGTTCGATTACAACGTTATCGTACAGGGGTGGGGCATTTGGTTCCCGATTTTGATCCATTCTTGAAGCTAAGGCGTTTAACTGATTATGAAGGTGCTATAGAGCGCGAAGCGCGACGGCGAACTGGGAAGACGGAATTTTTTCAAATTTGACTCACCGTTTGCCGACTGGCTAGACGCGCTGAGACTGGCTGGCTGGCTAGCAGCTCGGCAGGTGAACCGGTTAGCTGGATTCTTCGTACTGCGGGACCTTGGTTGGCAACAGCGTCTGGGACGGGCCTTGGTGTTGCCTTTTTGGTACTTGGCTGCTCTGCGGGTTGCCTCTCTGGTCGCTGGGCCTCGAGGGATGCTCGCTTTTCGTCTGTTGTCGAGGTGACGTCTAGGCGTCTGTCCTTACGACCCTTGTGGAGGTTGCTAGGCTCCGGTCTGGACTGGGTGGCATGGTTCCCCGGTTAGGAGCCTCTGAAGACGATTCGGATCGGTCCTCTGGGTTGATCGGTTGGTTGGCTGGGCATTCGGTTGATCTTTGGCACACGAGTTTGTCGCGCACTTTTTCGTATTTCGAAATTAGAACCGAGAATACCACGACGCACGATATCCCATCCTCGTCGCCACGAATTGTTATGCAAGGGGTTTTCGAGTTAAATAAAATAACTCAAATAAACCTTTTAAAACAGTATATTTAGGGATACAGTAACGTGCACAATATGTAATTTAGAGCTTAATTTGTCCGGAGACACTTTGTGTAAAATTGTTAAGTATTTGTTATTCGCGGTGTCGCGGCGCGGCGGAGAAGAATAACCGATTTATTCGGTTTAAAAAACGACTATTTCAATTATAAAAATAACGGGTTTATCAAATTTTAATATATTTTCCAATTTTGCATTTCAGTTTTATTTCAAACTTTTTCCAAATTTTGTCTCAACATTTATATATTCAATAGCAATTTCACATAAGTTTTCGTTTATGCATTCTTAACACTAGAAGTACCGAAAATTCTAACACCCTAGATGGACGAAGTGCACAATTTCGTCCACCCCTCGTTATCGGGGGTGGACGTAATCTAGGAAATTAACCTTTTTTTATCGGTCGAACTTTATTTCATTCATCTATAACTCGAAAACAAGTTTGTGAAGTAATTAAAAATTGTTCAATAATAATTCATATAAACAATATTACCTATGAAGTCCTGGATCGTATCGATGAGAACCGTCTGGACAATTTGCAATGGAAAACGTTTTTTAAGAAGTAAATGTTTTGATAAACAAAATTAATGTTCAACGTTGATAAAGTGTTCAGAAGTGGACGGATTTGTCCACTTCGTCTTTTGAGGAAGAAAATAATATTGCTCTGTTAAATAATGTGATTTCCGCATGAAAATTTTTTCTAACCTTCTAGTGTTAAACAAATTAATGCAAAACAAGTGTTAAACAAATGAAATGAAATTAGTATTATTATGATAATTTTTTTAATAAACAAATTAACACATTTTCAAATTACAGTGTCTTAATACAGTTTCCAAATAGTTATAGATATAAGGTATTAACCACACTGAACCCCACTTATCGAGACGCTTTCTTTCTTTCGCTTCGAAATCAAGAAAGCTTGAGTGGGAGAGAGAACGATACAGCGGTCGAGGTGGGTAAGAGAGGCGTGGCCTAGAGTGGCGTGAGATCTCGGCTGTTACGGCATTTTCGTGAATGCCTCCGGTCAAACCGATCTATAAGACGTTGTCACGTCAAAATAGAAAAGAAATTTTTTTCAAAAATTCATTTATTTAACTTAGAAAAACTAACTAAAAAATTAAAATAAACAAATTAATTGAACTTAAAATTACAGAATAAGGTAAGCACGAAGAAAAAAAATTTATATTTACAAGAAAATTTTAACCAAAAGAATGACGCATAGTTTACAGTTTAGGACCTTCTCCTTTATTCCTTATCTTTTGTATCATAGAGTATTTTGCAGGGTTATAGGGTAAAACGAAGTTTCACGAGATTGAATCGGGAGGATCAGAACAAGCACTGTAAAAATAAATATTATCGAAAACGACAAATTCGAACGAGCAGTTTAAATTTAAACATTGTTAATTTCAAACATAGCGAGAAAAACGGACAGCAGCTATAACGATCACGGTAAAAACAAACAATAAAAAGATGATCAGGTCAAAAAGTAGCGTTGTAAAATTAAAAACAATCAAAAACAACAAATCATGACTAGCAGTGTAAAATCCAAATTTTGAAAATTAAAACTTAGTGTGAATAACAGATATAAAATTTGATGTCCCACCGATTTAAAGAATTAAGGATACACATTTGCAATAAAATTATGCAAATATTTTAACAAAATTCTGAACAATGTTTACTTTTTCTCAATGTCTACATGATTTTCACAGTTTTTGTTTTGGTCAATTCATTTTCTATGTAATAAGTAATTTTTTGTTGACTGACTTAGATATATTGATTTAGAAATGCGCCATTCTTTTATTTAAAATTCGCTTGTAAATATAAATTTTTTTTCTTAGTGCTTACCTTATTCTGTAATTTTAAGTTTGTTTGATTAATTTGTTCATTTTAACTTTTTAATTTGTTTTTTGTCAGTTAAATAAAAGAATTTAAAAAAAAATTGTTTTTCTATTTTTTCCCCCAAGACTAAAAATTAAGAAGTTACGGTGGCATAAACTAACACGCGAAAAAACTATATAAGGAAACAAATCAGACCTTAACGTAAATATGCAGTACAGTAAAAGGAATTGAAAAAAACGAATTTGTGGGGATTGCCAGCGAAAGAAACATTTCACGATTATTTTTGTCAAAAGTCAAATGATTGTTGCAATGATATTGTAATTTACTAACGTTGATTGTTTAATTAACTATTTTTGTTACTTTTTTATAAGTGCAAACAAACTGAAATTTGACATATTGACAACGTAAAGTTAGCTATTCGTATTAAATTTGTGAAAATCTAAAGCAAAAGGGGTAGTTTCATCCCCAAAACATGACTAACATGTATTGTCATCGGAACTGAACATGTGTTTAAATTTTCATCAAGATTGATAAAGTTTGAGTATAAAAAGTTAAATCTTGCATTGCAAGATTCAACAACACGGTGTACAAGTTAAATAAAAGAATTCAAAAAATGATCAGATAGCAATAATCAGAAAGTTCCAAACTCAATGTTGAGACAAAAAACCTATTCTTTCATGAAATAGTTAAAAAGTGAAATTTATTTATTTTTTTATTTTCTTTTCTAATATTCTTTTTCTTTCTATTTCTTTTTGAAATGAAAACCTCTATTCTTGAAGAAGCTGCCCCAGTTGCGAACCCAGAGTATTGCTGACGTAAATGTTATCTACTTTTTTTTATTCGATTGTAACGGGTGCTTGACCCGTTCCTTGAGAGAGAGCATTCAGTAGATTTCGACCGTTTGTATCGAGCGCGCCCGAGATTACGCCTGGCCAATCACGTCGCGGCGCCGCCTTGCGCCAAGCTGCGCGCGCAGTCCCTGTAGGGAATGATCGAGCAGTGCGGCGCAAGCCGGACATCTTGTATACGAAGCCGAGCGGAGAATGACGCGTCACTTGTAATCGGCGTTTTTCATTTGTAAGTTACATGTTTCCGAAACTGAGGTTGGTCAGGATTGCCCATCCGAATGTGGGCAACCTGTCAACGTAACCCGTGACCGAGAACCCCGACACGATGAGACGAGAATGTGGAGCGACGTGCCTGGCCGGCGGACGCAATGGCGGCGGCTGTCCACCAGCCCGGGTCTTGGGAGCTCATTCTGAGCTGTTTTCCCCTGTCAATCCGGTGAGTCCGATCCGACTTGCTACCCGAAGTCCACCCTAAGATCTGGTGGCCCATATTGAGCTCCTTCAGAGCTTAATATGGCAAATGCTCTCTCTCTCATTCACTCGCTCGACGTCCCGATACGTTTAATTGTTTGGCATCGACGCCACTTTGTTTATATTGTTTAGATCCCGAGAATGACCTGATTGTAACCCGATCCGAAGGGGCCTTAAGCCCACCTGAAATTCATAAAAGTTCTTTCGTTTTGTGCCGATCCGCGACGGAGCGTCCCGCACCGAACGGCGTCGGTTGGCTCGCCGCGCTTGTACTTCATTGCCGCTATTGTTGCACCGCTGGTTCGAGCCCGGTGGTTACATGGTTCGAAGTGGCGACTCTGTGAGTCTTTGTTCTTGCGCGGCAATGTTGTTAATTAAGATTCAGAAGTTATGATAGTTATGATAAGTTTTTGCGAGGCGACGCGGCCGAGCCGCGCCGACCAATCAGAGCCCCGCTTTTGTTGTCCTCGAATTGTAATAATAGATATTAGAATTCGAAATTTAGAATTGAAATACTATACTAACATATTTACACTTTTCACTTAGTGCTTGTTCAAAGTTTCTTTTATCAAATTGCAAACTGGAATGAATATGTTTAGTTGAAATGACTTTTGATTTGTCTGATTATTTTTTGCTTTGCCAACCCTGAACTTAACCACGCGCTTTTCTCATCTATTGCTGGCTGGCTTTTATCTGAACCGACAATATTTATGACCTGATCCTCGAACCTGAAAACGAAGCTGAGCCCTGAACACGCAAGTCTTCCTTGGCCGTTGTAGGTCAAACGGCCTGGCGCCCAGTACGAACACCAGACCGAGCAAGAGCACAAGCGCGATAGCCTTGGCTGGCCGACGCTAACCCAGTCAGGCCTAGCGCGTTACACTATTTATCATTTTTTTCCAAATTAAATAAAATTCAGGTTCTTGCTCGGTTCGGGAAACCCACAACTTTCGTTGATCGATCAGATTAATTAATTATCAATTAAGTAAATTTAAAATCACTTGAAATTAATAACAAATCGAAAATTTTCAAAAGCTTTTTAAAATTAAAACAATTAGTTGAATAATAATAATAATTGTAAATTCTTGAGGGTACCGCGTGGGACCGCAAGACGGAGCACCTAGCGTAGGCCTTTGTGCTCATCCCCTCAATTGTCCTAGATAATTGGTTCCGGGTCTATTTTCCTACAGAATTGTAGTATAAGCCCCGGTTCCAATTCCCTTAACTCCTCGGGTGTAAATGACCCCGAGCCTAACACTCTTTGTCTCGTTCCAGCTAATACCCAGCACTGGCCCAAGACATGATAAGGAGTTTCCTCCTCTCTTTCGCACCATCTGCAGTCTGAGCTCGTCTCCTCGTCCAGTTTGTGCATATAGCAGCGAAGGTTACAATGGCCAGTGAGGAGGGCTAGAAACTTCCTGGACCTCTCTCTAGGCATAATCCTGATCTTTTTGTGCCATACTAGATGGCTTTTGCCTAAGATCTCTCTCGTCCATCTTCAAGTGTCGATAAATCTCCATTGGTTAGAATGGATTTTCATCGAACACTCGCGAATGGCATTGACGCCCTCGCCGAAAGGGACCCCTATAGACATAACTGGAGTGCCCACACCATGGCACCCAGTCTGGCGAGTTCGTCAGTTCTTTCATTTCCCTCGTGTCCCTGATGTCCTGGGACCCAGAAGAGGGTAAGTCTAGAGTAGTTTGAGAGGGTTTTAATTTTAATCTTAACCTCTCACTCAGTGTTTATCTTGTCTTGGGGAAGTTCAAATATGTCCTTCTTCAAGACCCTGTCTCGGATGGTTCCATGTATAGAGGAACCTGCTTTCCACGCTCCGATGCATATGAGCCTGTACGCCGCCCTGGCCGCAGCCCCCATGACCTCCAGATCAAGGGGGTTGATCCCCAGTGCAGCTCGTATTGCTGCGGTAGGCGTGCTAATTCTGAGTTTGAAGGCGCCCCTAAGTATCACTGCACTGGACTCGGTCCAGCAGGTGTTTAGGGGCTTTTTTTTTCTACTCTAGTCCACCATACAACTGACGCGTATAGTAGCTTAGGGAGAAGCAGGAATTGGTAAATCCACAGCACTTTGTCCGGGTATAGACCGCAGCTAACTCCCACAGCTGTTTTACATCTAGCAAAGATTCTCAAAACTTTGCTACATTGGTTCTCCAGATGTTTCTGCCAGGTGAGTTTTTTATCCATATACAGGCCTAGATATTTCACTCCCTCGGCATATTTGATCTGTGTGCCACAGAATCTGATCTCTTTCAGTTTCTTGAGATTGTACCTCCTGGTGAAGATGACGGATTCAGTTTTGCCAGGATTGACTCTGAGTCCTCTCTCTTGACACCAGTCGCGTAGCAGTTTCAGTCACTCTTGTAGGAGTCCTGGAAGTACTTCTTCAAACTTACCTCGAACAAGAAGAGCAATGTCATCGGCGTAGCCTATGGTATTGATTCCCATACGGTTAAGCTGTTGTAGGAGGTCGTCGACCACTAGGCTCCACAGCAATGGCGAGAGTACACCGCCCTGGGGGCAGCCTTCCGAGACCCTGCCAACTACTGTTTTACCCATCCACTCTGTGGCAACAGACCTGTTACTGAGGGTCTCGAGTATCCACTTCGAGAGTGACAACGGTATTCCATGTTCAGTGCAGGCTGTTTCTATCATGGAACGGAGAGTGCAGTTAAAGGCGCCATCGATATCGATGAAGGCACCAATTGCTACATTCTTCTCCGTTATGGCTTCTTCTAGAAAAGCGACGACCTCATGAAGGGCTGTATCTGTGGATTTACCCACCAGATAAGCGTGTTGCTTTGTGTGTAGAGGATATAGGGTCAGAGATGTCTCTCTGATATATCTATCAACCAATCTCTCCAGGGTCTTTAGAAAGAGGTGAGGCTGATAGGCCTAAAATCCTTTACGTCCTTGTGACTTCCTCTGCCCGGCTTAGGTATGAAGACTACCTTTACTGCCTTCCACGCAGTCGGAGTGTGACCAGTGGCAATGCAGCCTCTCAACAGCCCCACAAGTGCTTTACTGATGTACGCCAGCCCCTCGGACAAGAGGGCTGGAAAAATCCCATCAGGTCCAGCGGACTTGTATGGTTCAAAAGAGTTCACTGCCCACTTCACTCTGTCCACAGTCACAACCTTCGCTGCCAGTTTCCAGTCTCTTCCGCCCCTCGCGAGGTGATCGATCTGTTCGCACACTTCGTTGGTATAAGTGATGTCTGGGAAGATTGCTGTCATGAGCAACTTCAGGGTTTCTTCCTCGGTACGAGTGTAGTCCCCCTCAGCTGTACGCAGAAGAGCCAGCCCTGTGCCATTCTTTTTCGTGACGATTCTGGCTAGCCGAGCGGTCTCTGCCACGGTCTCAACCCCCGTGGAATAAGACCTCCAGCCAGCGGTTTTAGCCTCGTAGATTGCCTTCTTGTACATTCTGCGTGATTCCTTGAAAGATTCCCAGATGTCCGGTGTATCTTTCCTTTTAGCCCTGTTGAACAATCTCCGCATGGTCTTCTTGAGTTTATCCAAGTCAGAATTCCACCACGGAACCACCCTGTGAAGGGTGATGTTCTTCAGGGAGCAATTTCTTTCATACGCATGGGTGAGAGTACGCTGGAGGTGTGAAGCGGTAGCCTCCAGCCCTTCTCCCGTTCCGTATCTACCCTTATATCCAGTCATTCCATCCTGGACTTCTTGTCTAAAGCTCTCCCAGTCTGTCTTCCTAGGATTCCTAGTTTTAAGTATTTGCTTTTCTCTGGTACCCAGTTCGAAGCAAATCATTCTGTGGTCTGACATGGATTCCTCAGGCGAAACTTTCCAGCGTCCCATGTTATCCTTCAGAGATTCAGAACATAATGTTAAATCCAGGATTTCAGCCCTAGTCTTTGTAACAAATGTCGGTTCGCAGCCTTGGTTGGCAATATACAACTTTGACGCGAGTATAAATTCAAGGAGGTCTACGCCCCTCCCATTAACGTCCGTACTCCCCCAGACAGTATGATGGGAGTTCGCCTCGCACCCCATAACAAGAGGAATGTCCTCCCTCCTGCTGAATTCAACTATGCCCCGAATACCCTCCGGTGGGGCTGGTTCATCATGAGGGAAGTAAGCGGAGCAAACCAAGATCTCCATTTCCTTGCCCTCATAACTCACAAATTTCATTTCGACCGTGGTCGCATCCCTGTAGCTCAGATCCTGCATAAAGATCCCAGATATTCCTCTAGTTATTATGCAGGTCCTCGCCTTGATCAGTTCATCCGAAGTGCCCTGATATAAGTTGCCACAATTGGCTAGCCCTTTAACTTGCCCCTTGGGTACCCAAGGTTCTTGTATTAGTGCTATACATGTGTGCACTCCCCGCAAACTCCTGGCCAGAACGGCTGAGGCGATTTTGGATTTGTGCAAGTTGATCTGCGAGAAGAAGTTAATAGTAGAGGTCATCGTGGCCAATACTGACTCAGGTTCTAATCGCTAACAGGTCCACGCCAGGACTCACTTCTGTACCTTGATGGACACGGAATGAATCCCAGCATAGACCTTAAAATTCGCAGATTCAAGTTTGGTCGCAGATTCTTCGTCTAGTCCGAGAACAACGAAACCTTCCTTGGTCTCAGACCAGACCGTCCACTCTCTCACTTTCAGCTGCGGGTTTCTGCGCTCCATGAACCTTAACAGGTCCTTGGCGTCCTTGATACCTTTGGGCAGCTGGACAGTGGCTCTTCATAACTTCGGAAACTCCTTTGTCACCACCCTCTTGCCCTCGACGCTAACATCCGGTACTATGCGCAAAAGCCAATCCCGGGTGTTGTCGTCGGCACACACGAACGTCAAGACGCCTCTTTTCGGAATGAAATCACAGTCCGCCTCCATCATCACTCTCACGCGGTCTGTTATTTCATTCCTGATTCCGTCAAACTCCTCGTCCGTGAGTCTCTCCCCTTGGCGTCCCTCAATAGTGAGGTTCACCTTTGGGAGGTTCGACGCGGCCGAGGCGTACGACTTGCAAGTGTCTCCGCCCGACGCTTGCTTGTCTTTACTGGGTCTCTTCTTCTCGGGAGACTCAGTGGAGTCGTTCCTGCCCGGAGGAGGCCTTTTCTTCGTCGGGGGATCTTTGCCCGTTGAAGTTACAGTAGGTCCGAGGTTCGCCGTGGAGGTCGTCTATTAAATTTTCTGAGATCCGGCTCCCGGTTTTGCTCCCTGGCATTCCGGATCTCTCTTTCCTTAGCCAAGTTCCTCCTCTGCGCCCCACTCATCCTCACGGGGTTAAGGGTAGCCCCAGGATGAGGAGTTCGGCCCAGAGAAAATTTGGCGACTCTCGCTGTATCAAGCTCGATCTGGTGTACATTACTGTTCCCTGATCTCGCATTGATGTTTGTGGGGAGAGGTGGGTTAATATCAGCCCTCCTCACCACGTTTGCCTCTACTAAGAATTTTGATTTTTCGTTTGGGTTAATTTTGTTCCCACGAGTAAGGAAGGACTAAACAGGTCCACCGGACAGAGCCTTCATATCCGGTAAGGCTATACACGCAAGGGGGCGCCTGTTCCCCGCGGGTTGCCGTTCGACACTGTAACCCCGTGCCTTTCACCTTCGGTACGGCCAGACATAGGATGGGGGCGGATGTTTAAGTAAACAGTAACCCAGTGCTTCACTAGAATGCCGCGCCACTGGCCGCACTGGGGGACCGCTTCTTAGTCACATGGACAGGTACGACGCTGGCCCGACCCCGGGATGGACTCCATGTCACATCCCGCGGCAGGACCAGCGACCCCCCTGACGCCCCTTCCTCATTCATCCATCCCACACAGACCAGATACCCGTTTATAGGGCCGGTCACATTCACGGCCAGATACCCGTCTATAGAGCCGACCTACATGCATTTCAATTGTGACAGGGCGTCTTTTTGGGACGGCCTGTCTGGACAGTAATAGCTTAAACAACACCGAGATTTCGGGGGGGGGGGGATGTAATCGAAAACCGGGAATTAAATTGAGGGAAAATGTATACTCAAAACAATAAGTAAAAATCGACTCTCGAGAACGTTTGCGAAACCTGCCCGGTTTCGCGTAATCATATTTGTTTTCAGCTAGTCTCGAGAGCTTGGGCGAGCATCGGTTGTCGGTGAGTTTCAGCCTCCATCTCATGCATGTGTGGGAGAGAGAGACTGACATCGCTGTAAATTGTTACCGGCAGTGCGAATGCGAGAGTGATGTCACGGGACCGATATTTAGATTGAAAATCTGAACGGGGGTTCCGGGACAAAAGTATAAGTGCAGACAATCCGTTTTTATAAATTCGCTCTAATTAGTTCAGGCTTTGTGTTGTTTTTTTTTATGCATTGTATTTTTTTGGATAATTTTGATAACGTTTTTTTTGCAAAAGTAATGTTTTGTGCACGATAGTAATGGTTTTTGGAATTTTGTAGGGTAGCATACGGAAGATGACGTTTGGCGTGGAGCAGGAGGGAGCTTCATCGCTGGACCAGGATGATCCTGGCTCAACCTTGCCAGGATGCCAGCAGCCGAACAGCTGGCACACAGTTGGAGTGCTTCCAGCAGCCCAACCGCTGGAACCGATAAGCAATGCCCGGCAACTGTGACCGGAAGCCGGACTTAAGTACTGTGCTAGCTTGCGCCTCGCCACCCAGGGATCTAGCCGACCAACGAGAGACGGGAACGAGGTCCGAGTGAGGCCCGTTGATACCATGAGAGCAGGAGAGACGAAAAGAGACGAGAGACGAGAACGAGTCGCGGCCCACCCAACTGCGTTAGCAAACCAACAACTCTTGGGCCTAGCGAACCCCCGGGCACCCGCTTCGGCGGGCAGGCTGATACAATGCTGCTACAAGGCGTCAGCCCGGGTGGTTGCAGCCGCCAGCTCCAGCCAGATCTTGGCTGGCGTGCCGAGGAGCGTCCCCATCTCGCGTGTGCCGACGAGATGGGAGACCTGACAGATGGGAAGACGTGGACCGAGTTTGGGGTCCCAACCTTCGTGCGAAGGGTAAACCCAGGAGTCAGCCCGAGTCGTCGATGAGAGGGAAGGATGTCCGTTCACGAGACGCCGAGCGAGACGGAGAACGGCCTCCGAGCTGCAGAGAGGCGAGGCAAGCGGGGTACGGCGAGCTACGTCACCGATGAGCAGAGCGCTACACACGGCAAGCGAGACACGGGAAAAAGCGAGGTGGAGGGGAACGGTAGCCGGCATTGCGAAAGAAGAAAATGAATTATTCAAGGAGTCGATTGGAGATGGTACAAGGCTACGAATGTAGACGGACCGAGGGACGACAACCGATCCAGCCCAAGCTCCCGCTCCCACCAGCGTCATCGACCGGTAACGTTGGTGCTTTTGTTAATTAGTAAAAGTTTTGTAAGGGTTTTCGAGAGTTTTTGCAAGTAAAGTAAAGTCGTTTCGGTACGATTTTTGCCGGGCCGAAGTATCTTGGATCGAATTGGCGAGCGATATCCGAGGACGGCAGAAATCAAGGCCGGTTTTTGCAGTAGTTTTTTTTTTTTGTAACGGCGAAACGGGTCTTTCCGAGGTGGCAATTGTTGGATCGTGGTACCAATTGTCCCGGAGCCCGAGGAACAATTGTAACGTAAAAGAGTAAAGTCGATTGAAAGCCTGAACAGAAGTAAAACGTGCTCTCCGGAGCCATTTTTGATTTTGAGTAATAATTTTCCCTCGTGTCCGATACCATAGCGAAAATTGTTTCTTTGATTGAGTAGAACTGTTGAGATAAAGAAAAAAAAATAAAGTTTGAAATTGTGCCAGAATTAAAATAAAGAGAGACCGTAATACTAAATTGACCTTGATTTTGTTTTGTTAAAGTTTAGAAGGAAAGTTGGGAGTAAAATAAACTATCAAGATTGGCAATTAAATTGTTATTTTGTTTTATTTTATTTTCCCCGAGTAACGTTAAGGGAAGTGAACAATATTTGGACCAAAATATATAAGGGATCCTTTCTTGGAATTTTTGGAAGTTAGATTATCCGTTGCGCAAATTGTTCGAGTACCGCTTCACGGTGCCCGTTTGACTCGATAAGTAATTGTTTGGCAAGATTTTTGAGAACGATTCCGCTTTGAATGGGGTTTCCAAGTTTTCCCTGAAAATTTGGTGGCGATCCGAGGCAACGTTGGACCAGGTTACGAGTACCGGAATTGGGTTTCAGAAAATAATTGTCGACCTTTTATTTGTCATTTGGGTTCCGTGGCGAAGGGGCGGGTGGACCGCAAAACGCCACATCACACAATGGTGGTTGAGGTAAGTCTCCCCTGGGTTAAGAGTCTCCTCACCATCCCATTTACACAGTGTTCGCTTCGGCCCTAGAAGGGTAAAGTCGCGAATTAAGCTAGAAGGCCAGGGGGAAAGTACCCCCCACGTTAAGCCCCTGTACCAGACTCGCCAAGGAGTCATACGTCAAGGTCTTGCGGTCCCTAACGGGGAAAAACAATTGGTTGGACTTTGTTTTCTTTTTCAAATTAAAGTAAAATAGAATCATTGCAATAAAAGTAAAATTATTTTAAGTTTATTGTAAATTTTCTGTACAAGGAAAAAACCTGTTTTGTTGGCTTTTGTGGTTTGCAGCTGGCCGTGAGACATAACTGAGCCAGCTCAACAACAAAAATATTTTTTTATTATAAAATCGAGTCAAAAAGTAAACAGGGTTCAATTAATTGGTTTTTCCATTATATGTGAACAATCACGAAACTTCACGGTAAATTTATTTTTTTTATGATTTTTCGGGCCGGTTAAAAGTCAAGGTTCCGGGGCTGATTAAGGATCCCAACGGGGGTCATAATCAATTGGAAATTGACCAAAAAAACATTGCACATACGGATCAATTTTCGACCTAAATACTGAATTCATAAAAGTTATAATAAAAAAATTGAAATTAACCGTAAACTTATTTTAATGTGACTTTTTGAACCGTCGTAAAATACTTTGTGTTTCGGGCAGATTAAGGATTCTAGTAGGTCATAATCGATCAAAATCAACCAAGGAACATAACGCACTGTTTATTTTTGTCCCAATAGTGACTTTATTAGAGTTTTAATGCAAATTTTGAAGTAAACTGAAAATTAATTTTTTGTGGCTTTTAGAGCCGTCGTAAATTTTGTGTTCCGGGGTATCAGATTAGGGATTCTAATAGATTAAAATCGATCAGAAATTAACCAAGGAACACAACGCATATATTAGTTTTTGGATCTTCATAAAATTTATGATCGTTCCTGAAAGTAACCGTCCCGAGGGAAAGACTCCGGGAGATTCCGGATAAAAAGTCCCGGAAATACCCGGAGTTGTGCAACGTAAGTGCCGGAAAGTCCCGGAATACTCGTACCGGAAAGTCTCGGTAAGTTACGGAGAATGTGACGCGTTTAAAAAAGTTAATAGTAATCAAGGAAAACATAAAATATGCATAATAAATATAAAATTATGCAGATTTTGCATCGAAAAAATGTTCAAAAAAAAATTCAACCAGTCGCGGCTTCACTTCCGTTGCACGAGATGTCGAGCCAGAATCGAACCCGCGACGCTCAAAATCTCAGGGTCTCGGACTGTGCGCTTACCAATGTGGCCAGCATCGGTAGACTGTAAGTGCTACACTTTTTGCAATGCTGGCTCTTCCGTACAGTTGTGCGCACGGACTCGCGCGTCACACACTAGACGGATTTTTCAATAATGTTGGTCGAGTGCAAGCTAATGATGGTGATAAGTTTTATAAATATTTAATATTCAGTATTCATGATCATTTTTTATTTATATTCGTTATGTTTTTTGACTGTTTTTTGACAATTGCCTTTTCATAAATCATTCTTCGTTAACAATCAAATTTAACCAAATAACTAAATTATTAAATTCATAAAAAGTTCATTCTTTCATTTTTCAAAGATTTAATTATTAATTCTTGCATAGGAACAAACTAACGCAGATATGTTGTGTTACGAACTAAAATTTAAACTTTTTAATCTTATTATTCCAGTACAAAGGAGAGGTTAGCCATTGAAAAAGCCAATGGTCAACGAAGAATTGTTTATAAGAAATTCAATTACTCATTTATGTTTCTTTCTGAAAAATCAATTGTTAATTAACGGTAGTTGATAAAAAATCAATCATTTAGTATCATTTTTGTTAATCCTTATATATATAAAAATGTAACTATGTTTGTTTGTCTGTTTGTTTGTTTGTTTGTTTGTGTCGAAATGGCGCTTCAAAAAATCGATAGAAACGATTTTAAGCGCATCAGGGTGAATCTACGAACTCTCACAATTAAAATAGGCTATATAAAGAATCAATTTTTCAAATTTAATTCATTGAAACTCGCAAAAATGTATTTTCGGTTCGGTCAAAATCGCACTTTTTTATGATTCATCTTTTTAAATTTTCGTACCTTGCAACAAAAAATCGGTTTGAAATATTTTCTTCCAAACATAAACATGAACCTAACATTTCATTGAACTATTCACCGGAAATTCGGCATTATTTCAATGCTGCCTTTAGTAGTGTTATGATTTTGTAAGTGAACTGCAGATTGTACATTTTCAATATGCCGCTCCAAAAAAAATCACATTTAACTAAAGTTACAAAACAAGCTGCTGCTCTACGTGTTGTGCGAGCCGAGGAAGACGAGGATGTTCGACAGGTAGATGCTCCTTTTGGTTATTGTAACGTTTTCTTCTTTTTGGTAGTACAACTTTCAAAATTTTTAGAACCGTCTATCAAGGTCTCGGACACGACAACGAGTGGTTCGTTTCAACGACACCTTAGAGGAACGAGCGGTTCGTGAAATTTTTTAACATTTTAATTATTTCAAATTTTCTTAAACATTTTTCACTTTTCATTAATCATTTTTATCATTTCAGATACGTCTCAGCGATCAATTAGAACGAGCACATTGAGCACGGTCGCATGAGACTAATTATTAAACTAATTATCAAATTTTTTAAAGCGACGTTTGTACAACGAGCGAGTTCGACGGCAGAGAGCACGTTCCGCTGAAACGGAAAATGAGACTGAGGTAATATTTATTATGACTAATGATAGAATATTACTTTCAACTATTATTCTTAACTATCACATTATAATATTTTCAAGAAACGACTTAGACAACAACGAAAGCGAGAGGCCCGAGCACGAGCACGCGAAACACGGCAAGAAACTAAAGTAGGGACATTGTCACTTGTTCGATTTTTTTACATTAATTTGCTTTCATTTTTTTATTTCTGTTTTATTTCAATTTCTGTATTTTTTCAGCAACGCCTAGGTCAGGAGCGAGAACGCCGAGCCAGAGTAAGATCCCGCGAAACACACGAAGAATCAGAGGTAATTTCAACGTTATATTTTCCTTCACTTTTCAGTTCATTTCCATATGCTTTACTCTATGTCTTTTTTCAGCAACGCCTTCGAGAGGACCGCGACCGCCGAGCCTTAGCAAGATCCCGCGAAACACACGAAAAAACCGAGGTACTTTTATCTTCATAATTTAATTTCTTTCGAAGTTCTTTTCATATACTTTAGTCTTTGTATTCTTCCAGGAACGCCTACGAGAGGAGCGAGAACGCCGAGCCACAGATAGATCACGTGAAACACTGAATGAAAGAGAGGTATGCTACATCGGATTCATGTTTTTTCCTTTTTTTACACACAAATGTGTAATAATGCTTATATTTCTCCTAGAATCGCCTTCTCCGTCATAATTTGCGACAGCGCAACTTACGAGCGAACGAATCTGCGGAGGAGCGTGCGGATTACATTTAGCTGCGTTTAACTACGATCCTGATGTGCCTTACCACGAAGATCCGTGCTTACAGATTGGCCATATGATTGTTGTTTGTCCACATTGTAAGGCATTGAAATGGCCTGGCGAAACCTACAACATTTGTTGTAGAGATGGCAAGGTTCGGCTTCCTTTGATAGAAGAACCTCCGCCACTGAGATCTTTCCTCTTAGGTCACTCCGAAGAGTCCAAGATGTTTCTACGCTCTCCTCGGCAGTACAATTCTTGCTCCGTGATGACTTCTTTTGGTGCTGATAAAATTATCTGACAACCTGCTTTCAATCCCACGTTCACAGTACAAGGACAGGTGTATCACCTCATCGGTTCACTATTACCCACCAACGATGCAGCACACAGTTTCCTACAAATTTATTTAATGGGTGATTTCGACGACGAGTTAGATCGACGATGCCACATTGATGCAGCTTTGGATAGAGTTATCTTATTCCAGCTTCAAGAACTTCTGCACGATTATAACGACCTGATTCGTCAGTTTAAAACCGCGAAGGAAACTATCGATCGTGGCGATCAAGTACCAGCTGGTGAACACCCGGGACGATACAACGCTCCAACAGTCGACGGGGTTGCTGCTATTATTGTCGGAAGAGTTTCAGATGAACGAGATATAGTGTGTATACACGGGATAACCATCTTCAACGAATTTTTGATTGCAATCCTTATTATGACGCTTTACAGTATCCTTTGATGTTGTGGCAGGGTCAAACTGGATATACGTTAAACATCCCGGAGGTCAATCCGCATACTATTGCACCAATGGCTAAAAAGGTTTCTGCAATGGATTTTTATGCATTTCGCATTGCAGTTCGTGACCAAGATTTCAACACTCTATTGCGGTTCAGACATTTATTCATCCAATATTCGGTTGATATGTACGCCAAAGTGAAAAGTGAACGACTCCGATATATTTCGACTCATCAAGCGAGATTACGATCGGAGGCGTACGTTTATTTAAGACATGCTGTAGTTGCTGATGCTGCTGTCAATGCGAATGACATCGGAAGAATGGTTATTTTACCTTCTACTTTTGTGAACAGTCCTCGATATTTGGCGGAATATACTCAAGATGGTTTGGCAATCGTGCGGAAATATGGCAAGCCAGATCTCTTCATTACTTTTACATGCAATCCATCATGGGACGAAATTAAATCTGCCCTTTTTGAGGGCCAAGCTGCTATGGACAGACACGATATCATCGCCCGGGTTTTCAGACAGAAAGTCATCAAATTTCTCAAGTGTCTCACAGAAGGACGTGTTTTTGGTATTGTTTCAGCATACGTATACTCAATAGAGTGGCAGAATCGTGGTCTCCCTCACATCCATTTATTACTCTTTCTTGAACAAAAACTTCGGCCAGCAGACATCGATTGGATTATTTCAGCAAAAATTCCAGACCCTGAAATAGATCCCAATCTTCACAGAATCGTTGTAAAACACATGATTCATGGACCATGTGGAGAAATGAATATGCAGTCACCTTGCATGAAGAATGGCCGCTGTACCAAACAATATCCAAAAGATTTAATCCAGGAAACAGTCAGTAACGCAAATGGATATCCAACGTACAGAAGACGCAGTCCTGAAGATGGCGGCTTTACAACAACCATCAATATCCACGGACATGAAGGTCAACAGGTCACTATCAACAACCGGTGGGTCGTGCCATGTTGTACATTTTTATCAACATCTTTTGGCGGACATATTAACGTTGAGTGCTGCAATTCAGTTAAGGCGATAAAGTATATATGTGGCTATATAAACAAAGGATCCGATCAGGCCGTTTTTCAAGTTCGGCACACAGATAGGCAGATAAATCCATTAGATGAGGTTCGCACTTATCAGGCAGGACGATACATTAGTAGCAATGACGCTGTTTGGCGACTTCTTTCTTTTCCAATGCATGAACGCTTTCCTAATGTAGTTCATTTACAAGTCCACTTGGAAAACGGTCAACGTGTTTATTTCAACAAGGAAAATATGCAGCATCGCGTCGAACAGCCTCCAAAAACAACACTCACTGTTTTCTTTGCATTATGGGAAAATGCAGTTGAATCAGATTTTGCTCAAACTTTGTTATATGCTGAAGTTCCTACTTACTACACTTGGGATAATTCTGTTAGAACTTGGAATCCCCGGAGACGTGGTGAAGATGTTCCTAACTGGCCTGGAAGAAAACAGACTGCTGCGATTGGACGCATGTACGCCATTTATCCCAATAAGTTTGAGTGTTTCTGCTTGAGATTGTTACTCACAGTTGTAAGAGGACCAGCATCATTCGCAGCTCTTCGAACAGTGGACGGCGAAGAATATCTCACGTACAGAGAGGCATGTGAGGTTCGCGGTCTTCTGGAAAACGATGATCACTGGACTCTGACAATGCAAGAGGCGGTTTTGACTCGGTATCCAAGCCATTTGAGGACATTGTTCTCCATCATTATAACCTCCTGCGAAGTTTCCAATCCTTTCGCACTTTGGAACATGTTCAAGGATCAGATGTCTGTGGATATACTCCATCGTCGAGAGCAAGAGCAACCAGACAGTATAGCATATGACATCATTTATGACGAAGCCATTCAGTTAATAGATGATATTGTTTATTCAATATCAGGTATTTATACATCTTCAAAAAATAATGTCTCTCCGAAACAAACTTTCTTAATACGAAATTATAAAACATACATTTACTTTCAGGCCGTCATGTAGCTGATTACGGTCTACCTGCACCGAGAATAGCTTTTCTTCATAACAATGAGGTTCGTGTACAGCTCAATTACGATGCTGACGCTCTTGCTGTAGGTGTTCGAACGGCTTTGCCTACTCTTAATAACGCCCAAAGATGTTTCTATGATGCCGTAATGGAAAAAGTTGATGCTAATGATCCGGCCATATTTTTTCTCGATGCCTGCGGCGGAACAGGCAAAACTTATTTACTGAACCTTTTGCTATCCACTGTAAGGAGTTATCGCCTATTAGCTATAGCTTTAGCCTCTACTGGTAACGCTTCAACATTGTTACAAGGCGGACGAACGGCACATAGCGTTTTGAAGCTTCCATTGAATTTGCATTATCAAGAGGCACCAGTTTGTAACATCAGCAAAAATAGTGACAGAGCTGGAATGTTACGTTTGTGCAAATTAATAGTCTGGGATAAAAGATCTTCTTCCCATAAGAATGCTGTAGACGCACTAGACAGAACCTTGAGAGATCTTCGGCATGATGATCGTACAATGACAGGTTTAGTGGTCATAATAGCTGGTGACTTTCGACAAACCCTCCCGTGGTACCCGCCCGTGGTACTCCTGCTGATCAACTCCACGCCAGCATCAAGAGTTCTTCATTATGGCAAGCCGTAGTCCTCCACACGCTCACAACAAACATGAGAGTTTTTCTTCATAATGACGAAAACGCTGCCAATTTTTCGTCATTGCTTCTCCGAATCGGTGATGGATTAGAGCCTCTAGACAATGATGGAAACATTACACTCTCTCCAAATCTCTGCTGCATCGAAAATTCCACTGAAGACCTTATTGCTGCCGTGTTTCCCGACATTCAGCAGAATTACGAACAGCAGAATTGGTTATGCGAAACGGCTATTTTAGCCCCCACGAATGATGTCGTGTCGGCATTAAATGACAAGATATTGGCCGAAATCATTAGAGACGAAAAGGTTTTCACTGCTTTCACTTCTGTGGTGAACCAGGATGATGCGGTGAATTATCCTGTTGAGTTCTTAAACTCCTTGGAGTTGCCTGGCGTGCCATCGCAGGTATTAAAATTGAAAGTCGGTGTTCCAGTTCTTCTACTGCGGAATTTAAACCCTCTACTTCTATGCAACGGAACACGAATCTGCATTACTCAACTTCGAGACAGGATAATTGAAGGTATTTTAAAACAATTTCAGTGGTATTGTCATGTTCAATTAATTATTACACACCTGTTTACAATTTTTAGGTATAATAATGAATGGAGCCTATGAAGGAACGCATGTCATTATACCTTAGATTCCAATTATTCCAACGGACCTGCCGTTCGAGTTTAAAAGGAGGCGATTCCCGGTCAGATTAGCCTTTGCCATGACAATCAATAAAGCGCAGGGACAAACTTTGAAAGTCGCTGGGGTCCACCTTGAAAAGCCGTGTTTTTCTCATGGACAATTATATGTGGCCTGTTCGCGTGTTTCTGATCCTCAAAGCTTACACATATATGCTCCTAACCAAAAAACTCCAAATATCGTATACCAAAATGCGTTACTGTAATTATATCATGTTCGTTGTTTCAAATGATTATAGCACCAAATAAACGAAGTTTTACCACGTTTACGTGGATTTTTCCTCGCGCTTTGCGCAAAATTACCGATTTATCATTTCTAACACCCAAATTTCAAATTACTTATATCATTGCAAACAAAATGTTGCTACATTCTTCTACAGTTTATACAGTGCGGCGACGATGAGCCCCGTGCGAAGCACGGGTGCTCAGCTAGTGAATATTCATAAATATGTAAATATTAATAAATATTAGTAAACGAATAATAATAAGTATCATTAAAACTAATTTGCATCGTTAGCTTGCACTCGACCAACATTATTAGAAGAGCCAGCATTGCAGAAAGTGTAGCACTTAAAGTCTACCGATGCTGGCCACATTGGTAAGCGCACAGTCCGACACCCTGAGATTTTGAGCGTCGCGCGTTCGATTCTGGCTCGACATCTCGTGCAACGGAAGTGAAGCCGCGAATGGTTGAATTTTTTTTTTTTTGAACATTTTTTCAATGCGAAATCTGTATAATTTTATATTTATTATGCATATTTTATGTTTTCCTTGATTACTATTAACTTTTTTAAACGCGTCACATTCTCCGTAACTTTCCGAGACTTTCCGGCACGAGTATTCCGGGACTTTCCGGCACTTCCGTTGCACAACTCGGGGTATTTCCGGGACTTTTTATCCGGAATCTCCCGGAGTCTTTCCCTCGGGGTGGATTCATTTTATATGATTTTTCAAGCCGGCTAAAACCCTCGGTTCCGGGGCGTATAGAGGGTTCCAATAGGTCATAGTCAATCAGAAATCGTCCCAGGAACACAACGCACGGATCACTTTTTCATCCTACTTAGTTTGACAATATATGAGCAAATCCAAAATTAACATCCGCTTAGCGGTTCAAAAAATTAAAAATTTTTGGACATTAGGCACACTCTTGGGATTTTTTTCTCACGATCTAGGTGTCAAAACAAGATAGAAAAATAGTGCAGCCCACCTTGAAACGAGTGGCGACATACTTTTAAAATAAAATTAAGTTATAGTGATTTTTGCCAAAAAAGCAACAAAAAAGCATGTAAAAAGTAACTACAAATTAGGTTTCCTTCAAATTTTAAGTTTTTTATCGATTATGGGGTGTTGAACGTTCTACCAAAGTCATTCAAATACCGAAAACGAAATATCAAAATATTTCTGTGTCTGAATTTTAGTACTATGACTAAGAAATTTGACGAGTGAATTAAGTTAATCTCTCTTTTTCTTCCAATAAAATACGAACAGTTGGTACAAAAAGATACACAACTTGCAAAAAATATTTGTCTAATACTTCTTCAAACTTTATTCAACCATATTAAACTCGACCTTCACCCCTCACTCCCTGTCCGGATTAAGGGTGGTTTCATAGAAAATTAAATAAATGAAAGTTTTTTGAACCCCTATTTTTTATTACAGATTTGCATTGCTTATGAAAAAAAAATGATTTTATTTTTATAATTTTTCTGTTTTTTGGGATAGATGTCGCTGTAATCGTAGGAAATAAATAATTAATAAAAATCGTTCTTTTGTAATTACAGCGCCATCGATCGTGCAAAACAAAAAAAATAAGAATAAAATCTTTTTATTTTTTTATGAAGAATCCGAATCTGCTATAAAAAATGGGGGTTTCACAAACTCGAACTTTTTTCATTTTTTATTTTCTTCTTTTTTAATTAAAAAAGTATGTCGCCAGCTGTTTCAAGGTGGGCCACACTATTTTTCCATCTTGTTTTGACACCTAGAACCTGAGAAAAAAACCTAAGAGTGTGCCTAATGTCTCAAAAATTTTTATTTTTATGAACCGCTATAAGTGGATGTTAATTTTAGATCTGCTCATATATTCTCTTACGTGTGGGAGAATCGACCGCTCTCCCACAAGTAAGGGAATTCCTGTTCATATTCGTATGGGTCTCATACAAATGGAACTTCAATTTTTTTTGTCTCATAGCGTAATTTTATTTTGTTCTTTTATGCGTCATTTAGAATCGTTTCAAGTTCAAAAATAAAATAACAAAGAATTATTATTATTGCAGGAACATTAGTTGCTGAAACAAACTGAAATGTTTTCAATCAAGGCGGCGCTCCAGGGATTTTGGGGACTTTCCGATACTCGATCTATCGATCACTTTTGATCAGCGATTGCCAAGTGTGATAATCATCGATCTCAAAAAATCTGAAAATCGCTTGTTTTTACGATCAGCGATCTTTTAAACTGAGAGATCGCTTTTTTGTAGATCAGCGATCTTTTGAATTGAAAGATCGCTCCTTTGTATGATCAGCGATTTTTATGAGATCGCTTGTTTACAAAATCAGCGATCGTTATTGAAAAGATCGCTGCTTGATCTTTATTTCAATTGATCATTGAGATTAAAAGATCGCTTATCCATAGATTGGCGATCTTCGAGATTGAAAGATTGATTGTTCCATAGATCAGCGATCTTTGAAATTAAAAGATCGCTTGTTTCTTGAGTAAGCGATCTTCGTGAGTAGAAGAGCGATCGTTCTAGCAATCAGCGATCGTTTTTAATTGTAGATCGATCGTTTTAACAATCGCCGATCTTTATGATTGAAAGAACGATCGTTTTGTTCGTAATAGAAATTTAATAATATTGTGACGTGACAACTTGCGCAAGGTCACGAGACTCTTCGCCAATCGTTATAGTTCTCGGTTTCGATATCGGCAGCTACACGAACTTTAAAGAAAATAGAAAGATTTTACTCCAAAAAGGTCTAGGATCGCCAGGTGGCCTCGACATCCAAACTCCACGTAGCAAGATTCACCAAGCCTCTTGCACTACGGGCGTGTCTTTCCACCAAACCAAAAAAACTAAACTCAAAAACTCAAAACTCAAAACTCAAAACAAAAAAAAAACTACGCAGAAAGGATCATACAGTCACTTTCACTGCGCTTGCATTACTTTCTATTCATTCCCAAAATCTATAGCAAGATGTTAATGGCGTTATCGAAACTTAATGAAAAACTACCGGTTGAAGCGGAAAAACTAAAAACTGAACTTAATTGGTCCTGAACGGAGTTCTGACAATCACAAGACAGGCAAGGATCCCACTGAACGCTAAACGGACAAAATCAGAACACAGAAATTAAGCGGATTTACGGTTTATTGACCCTTCACACAAAAATAAATTACTCAAAAACACTAAATGACTCATACAAAAATAATCAGATTTTATTACAGTCAGCAAAACAGGTCAATAGTCGCAAATGCTATAATCTGAGAGGTTTGCGATAATTCGGTAATCAAAAATTCAAAATCTCTACAAAGTCTACAATTTCTCTAAAACCATAGTCAAAAACATTACATTAATTTAATGTCAAAGCGATAAACTAAAGCTAAACTTTGCCAGGACTCGAACACGAGTCAACAACCCAGCAAGTAGCATCTCAAACGAAAAATTACTGAACTTTACTGAATTTACTTTACTAAAAAAAACTCTCATACTCAAAAACAAAAAGGAACAAACTCACAGAATCTAAATGCAGTAAACTAAAAAAACTAGGCCCTGGATCTTGGATCGGCCAACGCAGGTTCGCACGGTAGTTCGGTAGCTGGAAAAAGGTCCGGCCTCGGGAGGTCCCTCGAGCAGAGTAGAATACGTCCGCACAGGTTGCTGGTCGAATTTAGAGAGCGAGTTAGTTCTCCTCGTTGCGAAATTGCGATACCGGTAGCTCATATCAAATTCAGCGCGCGCACCCCTTCTTCCTCTTTCCGCTCTCGCACCAACGAAGTCAAGCCCATGCTGTGGCGCCAACTTCAAATTCTTGTTGTGTGGTAGTTGTCGGTTTCGGTGGTAGATCTCCCATCAAACTGTTCTCGCTGTTGTCCCATTCGTTTACCCTTGGCTTCGAAGACTCTATCCTGGACAGTACTGACTCCTTCGTTATGGCCCCTATGCAATCATTCGTACGTCTATGACCATAGGTTATAGGCTCGTTGGAGGTTTTGAAACAAGGATGGCTGGCCACGAGACAGGCCACTCGGGAACACTTCTAAGCTCGTCGTAGGCACACGTTTTACTCTCATCAAGTAGGCAAAGATCGGCCAATCCGGGGAAGTCATCCCTTGACTTGGCGAACGAGTCCTTTTTAATAAACTTTTGGTACAGCTCGATAGCAACAGCAGCAGCTTCGCGAAAACCGGTAGCAGCGCTATGGAACAGGAACACATCATCATGGATTCTGGCGATAACGAGACTGATGTAGCTTTCTCTTGCTTTCTCGCTCTCGAAGGTGTTCGGAGAGGAGACTTGGGTTAACTTCCTTAAGCAATCACAGTCCGAGGTGCCCGGGGTTTGCACGCTTATCTCCTGATGGTCTGGAGATGATCCTCGGTCAGGAACTGATGACTGTTGTTCCCGCGGTCGATGTCCCACGATGAGTGCGACACCTGGCTAGCCGACCTTCGGATCCCTTTACAAGCTAAAAACAAAATTAACATAAGAGAACTGCACAAAAAAATAAATAAGTTAAGCGCACTCACTCAACATACTGAAACTACAAACTAATTCTACTAAATATCCAAAAAAAAACCAAAATCTACTCATCAAAAATTGCACACATACCAATCCACACTAACTAAAATAAACAAACTACGATACTACTTATGCTGGTCGTCAGGGAATCCTCGAGGCCAGACTAACCCCTACTTCTCTTTCGGAATCGCGGATATTACTTGAAAGGCCTTTGTTGAACGTGATCCAAGAAACCACGTTACAATATAAAATTGGGAATGGCGACTAAGATGATCCATCTATAAAAGACAGACGGCACCCTGAAGTTGGCTCTGTGACTAACTTTTCACATAATACTTCTACTTCCATTTTTCGACGCGGTTCATTTTAAAAAAAATTTAACGACTGTTTCATGATTTCATTTAACGATAACAAGCGAAATATTGTTGAAAATAATATTGATGAGATTGATATTGACAATTGAAAAATATTCAAAATAAATAGGAATAAATGATTGGAAGAAATGATTACAACGTAAAACACAATGGTTATAAAAGTAAGGTTATATTCGAACATCCCTCGCGACTCATATTCAAAAATAATGAAGAGCTTTTATGATGATTCAAATGTTCATATTAAAGAGCCATGGATAACGTGGACGGGGAGGGGCGTCATCCCCTCTTCTAATACGACTCAACCTATGCAAAATAAAATAAATTAATCTAAATTGAGTTAAGCAAACAAACGTCATAGAAAGACAGTTAATCAAGAAATTTCATGGAATGATGAAAATGTGATTTGTAAAATTCCAAAATCACACCTGACCCGCGCGAAGCGCGGGCTTCAACTCTAGTGGACAAAAAGGTGAACTTTTTCTATGAATCTTTTGTGATTCATGAATTTCATCTCTCATTTGCTGGATTCAAAATGGCTGATCCAATAAGGTGGACTGAAATGTAATAAAATTATTATATTTCTATGAATTTAAGTCTATAAGGGTTTCTGACCTTTAAATAACAAATCCAATTTATCATATTCAGAATTTAAAAGACAAAACAAAGACTTTGAAGTATTTGTTTATTTAATGCTTACAAATTAATAAGCATTTATACTTACTACAAACTCATGATTCTTACTTTTCAATACGAAAGAAATGAGAAGAATTATATTGCATTCATTCCGCAAGTGTGACCATCCAGTTCTTGAAGCGATCGATCTTTTGATTAAAAAATCGCAGTTCAGTTACTTCCTCGTGGTTTTACCTAATTTGAGAAAAAAGTTAAGATCATTAGAGCGCGAAATGAGGTTATCGCATGAAAAATGTTTGTTTGTGATCGAATTAGAGGTCTAAGGATTCGAAAAAAGATTCGAATAATTATTCTCAATGAATAACGAAGAAATTTAACGGCGGTAGCAAGTTTTTCGAACCCTTGTTTCAAGTTTATATGGTTGCAAAGATTCGATGATTCCGGTCACCCTATGTAAAAGATCCGGGCCGGAATTCGGTATCGGATTTTGTACCGGATTTTTTGAACAACTACCGAATCTCTATGAAATCCAGCTCGGATTCCGGCCCGGAAAAATGAAAAATTTGAATGGAAAAATTTTTTTCCTCGAATCCAAACTGAAAATCAGAGAAGTTCGAGGATGCGAACCAAAGTTCTCGAGGATGTAAAGCCGAAGCTCTAACCGTTGCGCCACGAGACTTTCTCTGAGGTACATACCTGCTGGACAAACGCACTCGACTTTCTAAATTTTATTTGCAGAGTGTATTTGTCCAGCAGGTATGAACCTCAGAGAAAGTCTCGTGGCGCAACGGTTAGAGCTTCGGCTTTACATCCTCGAGAACTTTGGTTCGCATCCTCGAACTTCTCTGATTTTCAGTTTGGATTCGAGGAAAAAAATTTTTCCATTCAAATTTTTCATTTTTCCGGGCCGGAATCCGAGCTGGATTTCATAGAGATTCAGTAGTTGTTCAAAAAATCCGGTACAAAATCCGGTACCAAATTCCGGACCGGATCCGTTAACGGATCCTTTAACCGATCCTTTAACGGATCCGTTAACGGATTCCGAGCCGGATTCCGGGCCGGATCTTTTACATAGGGCCAAACATTCGATTCTGTGTAACCAATAACCCTAATCGGAACCCAAATTCTTTAATCTTTTGTAACCGGTTACAATAGGGTTACTGATGAAATTTCTAAGAAAACAAAGTAGACAAAGATTACAAACGGAACTAATTGAAAGAATGTTGACTGTTAATCCTGTATATTAATGGAAAAGTTTTCTTTTCAAAATCATTGTCATAAATTATTGAAGTTGTAAATTCAAAACAAAAATTTCTATTTCTCAGAAGGATTATCAGGTGTCATATAACCGACCGCCACCAACAATGCCTACAGAACTTTTCCTCCCTCCCTCTGCCCCTCTCTTTTTAACAATAGTCTCTAAAATAATTAAACTATTTTAACCAATTACAGACTTATCTGTAGTAAGTACTTTTCACTGATTTGCTAATGAGAAAGCAAGTGCGGGCGGGCACTATTTTGACGTGTCAAATATATTCGATGCATCTTTCAAAGCTTATTCAGTTACCGTTTTTGATTCGAAAAAGCTTTGGGATCTGTATCGTCAAGTGTGTTTAACTGTGAACTGTTTTTTCACGTCACTTATCAAAAATGCCGCCTGCTTAAAGAGATCCTTGTCATAATTATTTTGATTATGATTTGAATAATGGAAAGAGCATTTGTAACATAATTGATAAAAGTTCAAATGTCAAGTGCGAGACTATGATCAAGGTTTGTAAAAGATATTTTTACCTACAACCGAATTTAATTTTCAATTGATCTTATTTTAATAAGTACAGCTAATAATTTCACAACTAATTCACTGAATTTTATGAATCAAAAAAGTAACATTAATTTGAATTTTTAGGGAAATCATGCAAGCAATTTGAAGAATCATCTCAAATTCAGACACCTTCAAATTTAACAAACTCCAAAAGCAAGTGAGAAAAATGGAAAAAAGGAAACGACCAAATCTAATAACAATAAAACTGAAAAAAAACAGGACATCAAAATGATGCTGACAAAACAAATAACCATTAAGATGGACAAGGAAACTCTGCAGGAAGCGTCAATCGAACTTTGTTCGGTAGACGGCCGGCCTTTTTCAATTGTTGAGGACAGCGGTCTCGTTAAAATTCTGAAGCCAATAATTGAAGGACTAGGCGGAAATTTCGCGCTGACCCCCCTCAATACTCGAGATGGTGTCATCAAAAAAGCAGAGGAACTGAAAATAACGATAATGAAAGAAGTCTCGAACAGACTGCTCTCGCTCAAGTTAGACTTGGTGACACACTTGGGACGAAAATTTCTGGGTACAGATTTGAAATATAATTTTTAGTGTCTCAGAAAAATTATATTTTTTTGTCAATTTCAATTTTAATTTTTTATACCAAACATCTTTATTTGTTTTAGGTATAAATCTTCAATTCGTTGAAAAAAGTCAAATTCATTTGCGTCGCCTTGCAGTCAAAGAGCTCGATGACCGCAACACAGGTGTGAATTTGAAAAAAGTTATTCTAGAAATTCTGTCCAGTTACGACATCAATGTAGAGCAATTGTACACCCTCACAACTGATAACGGCAGGGACCTAGTAAAAGCCGTTTCTTTGATAGACGAGGAAGCAAATTTGGAAGAAAATGAAGAAGAGGAAAATGAGGAAGAGGAAATTGAGGATGAGGAAATTGAGGATGAGGAAATTGAGGAAGAGGAAATTGAAGAAGAGGAATTCGGTTCGGAACCCAATGACAAACTCAAAATTTGGAGGACAGCGACGTAGTTCAGGACGCAGCAGAACTTATGTCTTTTTCGATTGATGTGATAGGTATAATTATGAAGTTCATATCATAAAGTTCCAAAAATAACTCATCACACGATTTATTGATAATTTGATTTTTAACAATAAACCCATTTTTTAGGTGTCCGGTGTGGTGTACACACTCTTCAACTGTGCATAAACGGTCCACTCGATAAAAAACCGTACAAAGGCGCAATTGCAAAGGCTCGTAATGTTGTAAAAAAGCTGAGGACACCAAACATCGCCAGACTTTTGAAAAATCAGGGTTTAGCTAAGCCGACCTTGGACGTTCCTACCCGGTGGAATTCAACCTTACACATGCTGCAATCTCTGATGAAACCAGGAATTCGAGAGTTCTGTGATAATTTTGCTGCGGCCAACAAGAACTTCAAAGTTGCTAACTCTACGTGGATAAGAATCCACGAAATTGTCATTACATTGTTCCCTGCTGAGATAGCAACAAAAAAGTTACAATCGGAACAGTTAACTTTAGGAGACATGTATGGCACTTGGATGAAGTGCAAGTTGGAACTAAGAGCATTGAATACAGCTAAAAATCTGAAGCTGTGAAGATGTTGACTAATTTGTATTGCAGAATGCAAAATTTGCAACAAAAAGTGACGGATCGGATGTCTTTGGGAGAGGTTGAGGAGGTTGAAGAGGCTGCCAGTACAGAGACCGACGATGAGCTCGAGCGTATGTTACGTGTCCTCGAACAAAACCGGGTGCAAAAACAATCTCTGGTTCGAACGAAAGACGGAGTTGACATCAAACCGTTACTGCAAGCGTTCTCCAACACCAGACGACTGCCATCCACCGTTAATGTTCTGGAGTATTGGCATGGAGAACAATTCAATCAACCTCACTTGTACCAACTGGCGCAAGTTGTATTGGGTGTTCCTGCAACTCAAGTGAGCGTTGAACGCTTGTTTTTGGGTCTAAAATTTACAGTGGGGAATCTACGAGCAAAATTAAATGGAGCTTTAGTGGACTCCATCAACCTGATCCGAGCGAACCATCTTTTTGGGTTAAAAATTTTGGCTTAAGAGTGTTAGTTCTTTAGCGTTAGTTTGTTAGTTCACTCTTTATTTAGTTGAATTGTAAAAATTTGATGTTAATTAACATTAACATTAACATTAACATTAACATTAACGATTAATCATTTCTAATCGGTTACGTAACCGGTTATATTTACAATTAACATCAAAATTATTATACAATTATTATATATACAAAATATTTACAATTGTAAATATTCGTAAATTTGTAAATATTTAAATTATAATAATTTTGATGTTAATTGTAAATATAACCGGTTACGTAACCGATTAGAAATGATTAATCATAACCCTTTCTTAAAATTAACCGTAACCCTAACCCTAACCCTGACGATAAAAAAATCTTAATTGTAACCGTAATCGTAACCTTTATTCGTTACGGTATCAACCCCAGATTAAAAGTGAAGATGATTTAAAGTTCTCTATTTGAGGTGTTAATAATTTAACGAGACAATAAATTATCTTGAAATCCAAACTTAAGGAGTGCTTTCAAAACCTTCAATATATATTATTTATGAGTATCTAATGTCAATGATTTTACTTGATTATCATTCTAAAACACAAAATACTTTCATGATTTTTCCTCAAGTTTTTTTTTCAAAAATCATCATTTCGGCTCCTAAGCAATTTAAAATAATATTCCTTGAAAAAGTTCAACTTAAATTTTTGTTTTTAAGTTTCGCAAGAAATCCTTTTCCCTGTATTTGTGCAAATCCTTCACTATAGGGTATGGTTAGATTCATGCATACTTTCTATAAAGCATATTTATATGAATATTTTGTCAAATTCGCAGAAAGCTGATTACTAGGGCTTATAATGCAAAGATCAATGATTTAAATCATGTGCAATCCTTTAAATATAAAGATCGATGATTGCAAAAATGCGCGATCTTTTAAATTTAAAGATCGATGATTGCAAACAATGTGCGATCCTCCAAATAAAAAGATCGATGATCGCAATCAATGAGCGATCCCTTAAAAATGACTTAAATAATGTGCGATCTTTCAATTATAAAGATCGACGATTTCAAACAATGTGCGATCTTTTTCCGTAAAGATCGAGTAGTGCTAAAAATATGCCATCTTACAAAATTGTGATCTCTGATTAATAAACCTAGCGATTTTAACTCAATTAATTCGTGTGATCGCTTAAAATTATTTTTCATAACACGTGCATCAAAAACGGCCAACTTCTCCCTGATTTGTCGGGAGAGAAACACTGTTTTATTCCCAAGACGCGGTTCATTCCCTGTTACCATGGTAACAACCATAATAACAGGGAATAAACCGCACCTTGGGAATAAAACAGTGTTTCCGTCCCGACAAATCGGAGAGGTTAGCCGTCTTTGATGAACTTGTTATGAAAAGATATATATGCCACATGGGAGATACAAGCGTTTAAACCTCGGGAGAAGTGACCAGCACTCGACTACACGAAGGCAGCCCGAGGTGAAGTCTCATGCGGTCACTTCACCCGCGGAATAAACGCTTGTTTCTCTCCCTTGTAGCGTAACATACTATTGTTCAATCATAAAGATCGATAATACAAAAAATTAGCGATCATTGGAGGCACATTGATCGATTGATCGAACAAAAAGCGATCAGTCAATCTTGAGGATCGCTATGATCGGAAGGATCGCGATCCTAAAGTAATGGAAAAGTGCCCATCCCTGCGGCGCACCCTAAGAACGCGCTTCATCGCCTAATCATCGCCTATTCATTTTATGAAAAGTTCGAGACTATTAAGTAAAAAAAAAAACAAAAAAAAACAAAATATTATAATTTTTCATCGGTCAAGGGGTAAGGGCGTTTCATCAAATAATTACTAAACCGTCGCGTAGGGCAGCGCGCCCCTAGGTTGCCCTTCATCCCTCTAGTAATCAAAATAAAGATTCACGCGCAGAGCACGTCAATCTGATAACTAACCTCTACAATCAATCATTTACATTTAATTTACATGTACCTAACTTCGCATTGTCCAGGAAGATTCGCAAAAATTGTTGTCTAAGTTTTTCCCGAAAAAAACTTCATTTCAATTTGAAAAGCACTCAAAAATAGAATACAAAATTTTTTCAACTGTAATACTTTTTTCCTCTTTAAGCGTTTATATTACGTAAATCTTCCAGGACATTGCGGAGTTAGGCTGGCGTAAATTTTATGTGAATCTTCATGTAAAGAATTTTAATCAAAATTTGTGAAAATTTTATAGCTATAGTTATCAGGGAAGCTATCTAGTGAAGAGAAAAAGCATTTTATCAGAAAAAATAATTCGGGATTGAAAGGGATAAAGATATCTATATATGTTATAATGTCATAAAATCACTTGCAAATTGCAATTCAATCAAATTTCGGCATTATTTAAATCAAAACCATCTGAATAACTGAAGCAATAAATCATAAGACTCGAAGCGTCACTTGTATAGTCAGCTGAGTTTTTTTCGCACCTCGGGAGAGCGCTCGCGCAACTCTGCCGCGCATCGGTCATGCTCCGAGACGTTCAGTAGCGTGAAAATGGTGGAGTGAGATGGCAGGAAGACGATCGGTTCTGACGAGCGCTGCCGAATCTTTGACAGGATCGAACGGGCCCGATCCATTGCGCGACCTTTTTGAGGCATGTAAAACAGGCGACCTGCCTCGCGTTAAAAAACTCGTCAACGTCAAAAGCGTCAATGCGCGGGACACCGCCGGACGAAAGTCGACTCCTCTGCACTTTGCAGCTGGTGAGCATTTTTGCCCCCTCCCCTACTACCATTCTGCTGCGACACCTTCGATTTGTTTATCAACCTATTTTCCGCCTGATTCACTCGAATTCGACAACAGTTTAAAATAATTGCGAAATTAACATTTGGTAAATTATTTTGCTCGACAATGTTGCAGTTAGTTTTTGATTCTGCTCGACAACATGGGCTTGACAAAGTCGCTTGTTTGTGTGAGATTGTGTATGAAGTGTCATGAAACATCAGAGGACTTTGTTGTCAAGGGTGATCTTGCAGTGATCTTGCAACTTTTTTTGAAATTCCTTTTCACTTTCATTTACTAGACATTTTTGTTGTTGTTTCGTTATTTAACTTTAGTGTAAAGATGATAAATAATAAACATCAACGACTACATTATTTTTGATCAATGAAAATGCACGAGTTAATAAACTTCTTTAGAATTAAAATATAATTCGCATGAAAGAGATGAAAAATTAAGTGAAAATAATAAAATATCGACCGTGACCTTTGTTGGCCTATTTTAATTCTGACACAATTTGTTTGTGAAAAATGAGGGTAATACCAGCAAATCAAACAAAAAATGCATGATAAGAATGTGATAAGAAATTTATTAAATGTTACTCAAAATCTAATAGTAACCCAAATTTGTTTGACACAATGGCCCATTTTTATTCTAATCAAACATGCAATTTTAGAAAACGTGTACAATTACAAATTGAAAAAATTTCACGAATTGTTATATTGTTTTACATAATTTTTTTCAAAAATAAGATTTTTAATTGGTTTGCTTTTTGTTCCAGGATATGGTAGACGTGACGTAGTAGAATTCCTTTTGATGAATGGTGCCTGCATCCAAGCTCGTGACGATGGTGGACTGCATCCCCTGCACAATGCCTGCTCGTTTGGTCACTCGGATGTCGTTAGATTGTTACTAGAAGCGGGGGCTAATCCTAACACCAGAGATAACTGGAATTATACACCGTTGCACGAAGCTGCCATCAAAGTACTATTTTCAAAATTTTTTCAAAAGCAAACAAGTCAAAAATCGTTATTATTTTCGTTTTAATTTTTTGTTATACAAACTTCAAAAGAATCCCTGAACATGACCAAAATTGTAAAAGTCAAATCAAAATCATTTCTTTTTTGGTTCCCAATTTCTTCTTCTGAAGAAAAGAAAAATGCATTTTTTTATTCTGCAGGGTAAAATAGACGTTTGCATAGCTCTTTTACAACATGGTGCAGATCCAAATATACGAAACACGGAAGGAAAAACTCCGTTAGACTTGGCTGATGCGGCGACGAAGCCAGTTCTCACTGGGGAGTATAAGAAAGACGAACTGCTAGAGGCTGCAAGGTCCGGCAACGAGGAGCGGTTGCTCCAGCTGTTAAACCCTTTGAATGTGAACTGCCATGCAAGTGACGGTCGGAGGTCGACGCCTTTGCACTTAGCTGCTGGATATAACCGGTCTCGTGTTGTTCATTTGTTGCTTGAAAACGGCGCTGATGTTCACGCTAAAGACAAAGGGTACTTTATTGGTTTACACCATCTTTAAAACGTGCCAACATTTCGAAAGATCAATTTCAAGAATATCTTTACTTCAAATAGGAAGATTTAGAATTTGTTTTTATTTTTTATGTATAGACTAGCTGATAACCTGTGCTCCGCCGTTTATCAGGGTACCTAGAGTAGAGCACGGGTCACCTAAATTTTGACATTTCAACTGTAGACAACTCATCTCGAATTATAAAAAACATATCTTATCAACCAATGTCTATCTGTTCTTTCCCAAAAACTCAAAAACTTAGGATCGGATTTGATTTTTTTCATATCAAGCGTGTTTTCAAGGCCCCTTGAAGTAAAATAAGCACCAATAAAAGTTGTTTTATTTTCAAAAAATTTTTTATCGCTTTTTTAAACTTTTATACAGCCTATGTTACTCACATGGACCCCAGAAACACGCAAGATGTGGAAGAAATTGGATCCGATGCTTGGTTTTCAAGTTATAGTCAAGAGAAGAAACAGACATAATTTTATTTTTATATATTAGTATAGATAAGAGTTCAATTCAAAAATGAATTGCAAAAAGACTGATTGAATTATTTTATTTTTTTATTTTTCACAACTTTAAAAACACAAGCAGAAAAATATTTTTTCGTTAGATTAACTGTTAACAGTTTGTTTATATTTGTAGTAATAGTTCAATGTTTAATTATTGCAAATTGGATTTATGTTTTAGAGGTCTTGTACCCCTTCACAACGCCTGCTCTTACGGTCATTTCGAAGTGACAGAGGCCTTGCTGAAGCACGGGGCAGCGGTGAATGCAAGCGACTTGTGGGCCTTCACGCCTTTGCACGAGGCAGCGAGCAAATCTCGCGCAGAGGTTTGTTCCCTGCTTTTAAGCGAAGGAGCTGATCCCACGCAGCTCAACTGCCACAGCAAAAGTGCTATTGATGTTGCTCCTACGTTGGAACTTCAGGAACGATTAGCTTGTACGTAAAACATACGAAACCAAAACCTCAAAAAAATACCCGAAATAATCGATCAATAATTGCCTAATTGAATTTTGTTTTTCAGACGAATACAAAGGACACTGCCTGTTAGACGCCTGTCGCCAGTCGGACCCTGCAAAACTGAAAAAGTACCTATCGCCAGACGTGGTGAATTTTAAGCACCCGTATACAGGGGACACGCCGTTGCACTGTGCAGTAGCGTCCTCAATGCCAAAGCGAAAGCAAATAATTGAAATTTTAATACGAAAGAACGCAGCACTCAACGAAAAGAACAAAGAATTTTTAACTCCGCTGCATGTTGCTACGGACCACTCTCATTACGATGCTATGGACGTTCTTTTGCGACACAGCGCCAAGGTCAACGCCCTGGACGGCGTCGGTCAAACTGCTTTACATAGGTAATCGTCACTCATTCTTAATTTGCAATATAAAATAACATTTCATTATACTTAAGAAAAAAGAACATTAAACACCACACGAAGAAACACCTTCTTATCTTTTTAATAGGTTTTTCATTGTTTTTTCATCATTACTGGTTTTGAATTTTAGGTGTGCTCGAAACGGCAACGTACAGGCCTGTCGCATCTTGCTCTCGTACAACATAGATCAATCGATAGTTTCCTTGCAGGGTTATACGGCTGCTCAGATCGCCACTGAGGCGGTGCTGAAAATCTTTCAAGGTTATTATTTTAATTTAAAATGTTAACATTTTCATTAGATTTAAGTATAAAGTCTAAAATATTGATTCGAATTTCACGGTTTTCAGATCCGCCAAACGGTTCAGAGGATGCAGAAGCACAGTTGCTCGAAGCCAGTAAGTCCGGCGACTTGAACGCTGTGGAGAGGATCCTGCAGGCTAACCCACACGCGGTTAACTGTCGAGACCTTGATGGCAGACATTCAACTCCACTGCATTTTGCTGCAGGATACAACCGGGTTTCTGTCGTTGAATATCTGCTCGCCCATGGGGCCGATGTGCATGCTAAAGATAAAGGGTACATTATGATATAAAAAAAAACAAAACAAATTTAAAAAACTTTATTTTTAAGTATGACAAAAAATGGATTGAAGAGACTTAAAAAGAATAAAATTGTTTTATGCAGTGGTCTGGTACCCCTTCACAACGCCTGTTCCTACGGTCACTACGAGGTGACCGAACTTTTGGTAAAGCACGGCGCATCGGTGAACGTGGCCGATCTGTGGAAATTTACTCCGTTGCACGAGGCCGCAGCTAAGGGCAAGTGTGAAATTGTGCGACTGTTGTTGCGACACGGCGCGGACGCAACGAAGAAGAACCGCGATGGGGCTACGCCTCTGGACCTGGTGCGCGAAGGCGACCAGGACGTCGCTGATCTGCTTCGCGGCAATAGCGCCCTGCTCGACGCAGCCAAGAAGGGCAATCTCGCACGAGTGCAACGACTTGTTTCCCAAGACAATATCAACTGCAGAGATGCTCAGGGCAGGAACAGCACACCCTTGCATTTAGCTGGTTATAAACTTTCTAACAATACTCATGTTTACAACAATGTATCCCATCGAATTTCATTTACATGTAATTTTTTTGGTTTCATTTTTAGCTGGTTACAATAACTTAGAAGTAGCTGAATTTTTGCTCGAACGAGGCGCTGATGTGAATGCTCAAGATAAAGGAGGTAAAAGGAAAAACGAAATTGTAATTGATAGAAAGTCGTGTTTTAGAAATGTGAGAGAAATGTTGCTGTTTCAGGTTTGATACCATTACACAATGCATCGAGTTACGGCCACTTAGACATTGCGGCGCTCCTCATAAAGTATAACACCGTCGTTAACGCGACGGACAAATGGGGCTTCACGCCCCTGCATGAGGCTTCGCAAAAGGGCCGGACGCAATTGTGCGCGCTGCTACTGGCCCACGGCGCGGACCCGTTCCTGAAAAATCAGGAGGGTCAGAGTCCCGTGGACCTAGCGAGTGCGGACGACGTTCGGTGTCTTTTGCAGGACGCTATGGCGTCGCAACAAGTGGTGCCATCGGTCTCACCAACTCTTGTGGTTTCTACCAACGGCCATCCTTGCCGACCACCTAGTATCGTCACAGGTATTTAAATGTCAACAATATACAATTTCAATCAAAGCTAATCTCACTTTTATTTTTTCATTTCAATTTCAACAATTTGAATGAACAATTTTTATTATTAAAACTTAACTGTTCCTAATCTGTTTTTGCATTTACTGATTCAATTTGTCAATTATCTAATATTAGTTCCAGTCTCGCCACCCTCATCTTTAAGTCACGAAACGGTCATTATGCCGTCGGGTGCATCGATGACTTTATGTGTGCCAGTGGCGACACGAAGCGCGTCTTGCGGGCTGAGTGCGAGGTCCTGCGCAGGCAGTTCGAGCATCGAGCACTGCGATCGCGAATCAAAGTCCGACCTCTCCGAAGACCGGCACAATTACACAAACGGAGTTACAGTAAACGGCAGCGGAAACAGCGGAGCAATTCTGAACATTGCCACGTTCCTGCAGAACCTCGGGTTGGACCACCTCCTCGAGTTGTTTGAGCGGGAGCAAATAACGCTGGACATCCTCGCTGAGATGGGTCATGAGGACCTTAAACAAGTGGGCATCTCTGCTTATGGTTATAGACACAAACTTATCAAGGGCATGGACAAGCTTCTCAGCTCGACCAACGGACCTATGTGGCAGCCTAGTATCAATCCCGGCACGCTTCTGGTTGACCTCCTTACGGAGGATAAGGAATTTCTGGCTGTTGAGGAAGAAATGCAAGGCACAATCAGAGAGCATCGTGATAATGGACATTCTGGAGGGATTTTCTCCAGATATAATATAGTTAGGGTAGGATTTTTTAATTTTTAAAAAAATTAAGATATTTGTAGATCTATTTGTTTTTGAAAAATATGTCAATTTTATGATGAGGAGTTCAAAAGAGAGTTCACAAAAAAGTTCACAGGAAAGTTTAACTGAATAAGGAAGGTTTGATTTTGGTAATCTTTATAGGTTTTTTTTATCATAAATGTGTAAATTTCAGAATGAAAAGTTTGAAATTTGAAAATCAACAGAAGATTTAATGTTTTTTAGATGTTTTTGATCAGAAAAAAGTTGTACATCTTAAAAAAATGTAGAATGAAAGTTTACAAACAATTACCATAAAAAATGTTACAGAAAAATTTAATTAGAGTAATTAATTAATTGGATTCTCTGTCCTCTATTTTATATTTTCGAAAAGATCGCTTTCGTATCCTTCCTCATCGTCGTCAAAGCTTAGACACTCGATGGGAAACAGTCTCCTTTCATTAACAGCTGGACGAACAAAAAATTCGTTCGCTAGAACGTCGCCGATATCTGTCCCACGAATTTTAATAGTCCCAAAGGTGATCTGGTTTTGCTTCACCTCATTTTTGTCTGATTTAACGCAAACCCACTGATTTTGTAGTAACTGACCAAGTCTTTGACACGCATGGACGCTCCAAGTTGCATTTTCTGCTGGAGTGATATTTGTTAGAGCGATTTGAAACTCGATTTTCACTGTTCCTTCGATTTTTGTTGCGTAGATCATCGAGGGAGAAACAACGCGACTGACAAACACTTTTTTATTTTCCATTTTAACAATTTTTTGAAGTAAACAAAATAAAAACTTTTTGTAAATTTTATTAAATATCACAGCCAGTATTGACGTTCTCAGTTGGAACTCGTAACATAATAATATTCTTTTCTAGTTTTGATTTTTGAGGTTCAAGATAACGAAAATTTTGGACCAATCAAATTTCCAAGATCGACATTTCTTAAATCCCATCAAAATCTAATTTATAGTTACTTAAAAACCCATTTATTTAGGTTGAAATTTGAAAGTTTTTGAAATTCGAAAACAACTTTTGAACTTTTTGTTTTACATTTTTTCAGATACAAAAAGTCCAGAATCGAAAACTTTGGGAACGTTACGCACACAGAAGACAAGAGGTGGCTGAAGAGATGGCGGCAGCTGGAAACAGCAGCGCGGCCTCCACCTCCAGTCCGACCAACTCCAGGTCGACGACAAGTTCCGGGACGCCGCAGGCGAACGAAAGAATGCTCTTCCATGGCAGTCCATTCATAAACGCAATTGTACAAAAGGGATTTGATGAACGTCACGCCTACATCGGGGGCATGTTCGGTGCTGGAATTTATTTTGCAGAGCATAGCAGCAAGAGCAACCAGTATGTCTACGGGATCTGCGGTGGCACCGGGTGTCCGGCGCACAAAGACCGCAGTTGTTACGTTTGTCATAGGTGTGTAATTTTCTATTTTTAAAATAAACTGGAATTTGATAAAGTACGAACAAACTTCTAAACTGCTAAGTTGAAAATTTGATTGAGTATTGATTTTTTGCTACGGAAAAACTTATTATAAACAGACACTGTACACTGACTGTATGATTTGTTGTGAAAAAAACAGTACCAGATTTTATACTATACAGTTTATTATCTAGGAACATACATAACGTAAGTGTTTAGGTAGGTCCCTAATTAGTTTGATCTAGTTCTTTTTTCGAATTTGCTTTCGGGGCATTGCCAAACTAGATACATCATCGGAATAACTGTAAATAGTCATTTTCGAACCATCGTAATAACTGCTTTGAACAAAAAATATAAAAAACGATCCGCATCTAGTTACATCACAAGAAGTCATTTTTAAAATTCGTTTTTGTTATCAGTTTTGTATCATCATGGTTGTAATTTTGAGTAGTTTGTTGATCGCTTGTTTGTTCGTTTCAGGCATCTGCTTCTTTGTCGAGTGACTTTGGGCAAATCGTTCCTGCAATTTTCCGCGATGAAGATGGCGCATGCACCTCCTGGACATCATAGCGTGATGGGTCGTCCGTCACAGGGAGGATTGGTGTTTCCAGAATACGTTGTTTATCGAGGGGAACAAGCCTATCCTGAGTATCTGATAACGTATCAGATCGTGAGACCTCAGCAGGACGGCACAATCGGCGAGACGGGCGAAGAACGGTGATCGCACTTCAAACCTGCAATCGCGACGTTTTGCAGGCTCTGCTGCTATTGCGGCGAAGGCCCACAGACCTATTCCTAATAACATTTATTCAATCGAATCAAATTTTCTTCCATTTTCAATCCGAGATCAACGGTGAGTCAAGTGGGTCATTTAATAGAAAATGAATGAGAATGTTGAAAAAATCGAACTTACCGGATTAAAATTGAGTTAATCGATTGAAAATTGAAAACACGTAATGAAATTATGTGATGTAACGTTGAAATTCAAAAATGAAATTGGATCAGTTTCAAATTGTATGTTTTGAAAATCACAGAATTCGAGGATCAGAATTTGTTTATTATTTTTTTTTTTTATTTTTTACTTAGTTTGTTGTATTCTTCGTTTATTGAAAAATTGTAAAAATTTTTCTCGAAAAATTTAGACGGCTATTTTGTGATACTTTCGATGAAATTTGTACAAATTGTGCGTCATCGATTTCCAAAGCATGAGTTTGCTAACTGCCTCGTATACGATTCTCAATCATGGCCTACACTATTTTCTCTTTATCGAGTGTAATTGAATATCAAGCGTTTTATATCAGTTTTATGCAATGTTTCGTTAATGAAATTGCTTTCGTTTTACATTCAATTATCGAATGTTGTTCCGAATCGAACGTTTTTTAATCGCCTTGTAATACTTTTTTTATTTATTTTCATAAATTTACAGTTATAAGAATCATGGAAAAAATCATGAATGTCACAAAAGCTTTCTTCGATCGTTTAAGTTGAATAAAATTCGAAGTTTAATTGTAATATTCAATGTAAATTACAAAACTTTTGAAAGGTTGCCTCAAATATCTCACAGTGGTAGTATAATTATTTTGAAACCTCAAAGTGGAACTATGATATAAAAAAGTTTGAAGATAGATTGTTGAAAGTTTTTGTAGACTGTTATTATAGAAGTGCGTTCTAGCTCAATAAGGAACCAAATAAAAAGAAGAACACTTTAATTGTTAATGGATTGGCATTCCTCCAAGTTTGCAAAAATGTACAGATTCGTCGTCGCTAATGGCTAGAAGCAATCAAAATCAATGAAAATGATCTCACATTCCTTGATGATGTCAAACGTAGCATTTGTTTCGTAGAAAAGCCGTTTCGTTTTAACGAATTTAATTCAAGACAAATTTTCCGTCCTGCGATTGCCTTTACGCGTACATTTTCCCTTTCTTTTCTTCAAATTCTCTTTTTCATCTTATATACCATTTTTGTGAATTGATTTCAATCTATTGCTTTCCGAATTTTGTGATACCGTTTTTTTAGAAGCTTTAATAGGTTTTTGTTTGTACGACTGTTATCATGTAACGTTTTATTTAAATCTTCGAAAAATATCCTATAATCATGGTGAAACAAGATTGTATGATAAAAAAATACAATAACGACGATTTGATAAATTATATTTATAGTCGCGAAATTGTACTATAGAATGATAATCATGATATCCGCTGCATTTATTACGTTTTGAGCGGCGTCAAGAATTATAAGTAATTCGTAAATAAACTTTTTTATTATGAAAGAGTTATGACTTTATTACACTGTGGCGCCTGTAAACAAGATTTTTGTTTTGTTTTGGAAGTTTTTTTTCGATATCAAAATTTATATTAATTGATAATATCAATAGCTGACATGCAAAAAACATGCGGGTCTATTTAAATAACAAATGTCAAAAACTCGATTGAAACATAACGTGAACTTTGATTTTAAAAGTGATCCAGAGATCTGAAAAAGCATGATGCTTCCTCGGATGTTTCTAAATAAAAAGTTCAAACTAATTTTTACACAAGATTGTAAAAGTTTTTCAAGAAAATACAACAGTTTGTTTTCTTGAAACAAACAACGAGAGGAAATATTCTTGATAAATGAGGATTATAAAATAATTTTGACATCTTGTCAAGATAAACTTTAAGATTTTTAAATCCCTATCATTTTTTGTTACTTTACTACTTGATTTTGTAATTATTACACTTTCTTGTGTTACTCAATCGCAATCTCGGGGAAGAACAAACAAATTTAAAAATATCGTTCTGACTGTTTGATTTCAATAGCGAAAAAAAATTAAAAAGAAAGCTGAAAAACAATGAAAATGTACATTTATTGGTGAGTTTTTGTGTAAAACGTTTTTGCGACGTTTCGAATAGTAATAATCCCCATTCGTTGCGCTCTGATATCGTTGATTTTTCTGTCGATCCGAGTAAAATGTTATTCGAAACTGATAAACTCCTAATGTTCCAACATTCTACTGGATCATTGAAGATTATTGAAATCCATTCTTTCTATTCTAAATTAATATTTAATTTATCTTTACACGAGAACTCTAAGTACTGTTCCATCAAGATTCAAAATTGCAAAAATGCTCAACTACTAAAATTGCATTTCAATTTTGAATCAAACATTGCTTTAACTTTTGCAACAAAAAATTATTCCAAGTTTGAGAGCCATCTTATCAGAAACTTCATTGATTTAATAATTGCGATTTCAAATTTACAAGTTCAGTATTTTTTATATAAATATAAAAAACAAAACGAATTTGACAAGTTATCAGTGGAGATTTATTAATAGAATTTAACGAACGTGTTTGATTGACGAAACACACCTATAATAGCGATTTACGTTGCGTTGATAAATGCTCCGGCGATAACCTCGGTGGCGAGAGGTGACGACGAAGAAACCGGTGATAACCGCGGCACTCGTGCTCTCATCAAACCGCATTGTGTTCCTTCGTCTCATTGTCGACGCGAACGCGACAAAAACAACGGAAAGCTTCTCGGCTATAATAGCGCGATTTTTCGTAGCGCATTTGCAGTTTTTCATTTTTAAACAACGACAATCACTTTTCTTGAACTTCTGCACTCGGACTTGGCAGACCTCGACCGACGTTAAGTTCGAGGACCAGCGGAAAATTCGCTCCTAAAAAGAAACAAAAAACAAATATCCGTAATTCAATTATTATTTGTTTCAATTCCCGTTCCATTCCTTACTTTTTGAACGTCAAGATTTTATAATCGATTGTAAAACAAATGTTCAAAGTCTATAAAACAAAAGTCGAAGACAGGAACTTTTAATTTTCACATGAGCTTTGAACTGTGAAAAGTATGAAAAAATCGGCCGCACATTGCTCTTTCTTATTACAAAATAATAGTTTGCCCGAGTCAAAAACAAAAAATGCATCACTATCGGATGCACTGAACGAAAAATAAACTGAATTTTATCCAGATGCAGTTTCATCATATCATAACATCTCCGTTTTAATCCATTTTCTCCGTTTTCCTTTCAGGTTTGAAAAATATTGTTGCAAAGACAAAACTTTTTTTTTTGGCAATAATAAAAATCCATGGTAATTTCAAAATTATTTTTTTATTTCATGCTAAATTAAGGATATTTATTGAATGTTAAAATTGTTTCGGAAAAATTATCAAAGTCGTTTGACATATATAAGCAGGAAGTGTGAAGATTTCTCACATTTCAAACCCTGTTTGATATTATTTGACGTTATTTTTGACGTTGTCAAAATTAACATTATTTTTTTGAAAAAAAAAAAACGAAAAAATTGTGATTCATTATTATAAGTTTGTCTCAAAGATTAAAAATAATAAAAAATTCATTCATCAATTCGCACGTTTAGGTAAGGACGATAGTAAATAATTAAACATAATCGAGTTACTATTGATAATTGTCTATTTGCAATGAATGATTCGCTATGCATATCAATTATTTATTACCACATCGATTTATTTATCATTGATAGTTTCTCATCATCGTTTAAACAATCGTTTGTGTCTTATCGGTTGCACTTTTATGAGCGCTGCTTTTTCATCGATCATTTTGTATTGACGCCTGTGAGTTTCCCTGCCAACATACTCCTAGATGTTTTTCACCTAAAATTTTCCATTGTCTGAGAAATGAATTTCGTCAAATTACTTTAAATAAGCTTTTTTTGATAAAAACTTCAATAATATAAGTAATAATAATATAATAATATATTATATTATTATAATAATATTTTTTTGATAAAACTTTCTTGCCTTTTTTTCGATAAAGTTTAAGCCTCTTATTTTATAATTTTTGACCAATAAAATGTAAAAATAAAACAACGAAATAGAAATTTGAATTTAAATTGCTAAATTCAGTTTTATTTATCACAAGTTAATATGTATTCATCAACTTGCATTTAGTTGACATTTCATCTATGAGTTTATAGTTTTTTTAACAAATTTCATCGGCTGTATTTTACTTGCCGATAAAAAAGTAGTATATTAGAAAAATTAATAGTTTAGAAAAAAATCCCGTTAGAAAAATTGGATTAGAAAAACTGTACCCCAATCATAAACGAGACATTTTCATTGGCGATTTCTTATCTTTTATTGATAGAATCCGGTTTAAATTTAACTCAGCCAAGCTTGTTCCAGGTAGTTATTTTCATTCGAGCTTCGCTGTCCAGACGTTTCAATCTTTCATTTTTTTTTCAACGATCAGGCAGTCTGTACTTTCACCATAGTCTGGCTCAATTTGAACTTTTTACCTGCCAAAGTCGTCCTTCGCTTAAAGGAACTAGGTCGTTTTACGGTATTTTTACATACAATTGTTGAAAATATGTTTTTGGTCACGAAACATTCTTTTCTGTCAGATTTGAAATTTCAAATTGAAAAAACGTGAAAATTTCTTTGGGCCATTGATATAGACTGACTGAATCTTTTCGACTTTTGATGGCACCGTTAGGGTCCCACATGAAAGTTTGTTTATGAAAAAAAACTATAGGTATGTAAATTAGTTTAAATAAGTTGCCAGCGTAAGAGAAATATGAAGTCGAGTTATTTTTAGAACATTGTGAAATCTGAGTTACAAGTTGCAACGGCATCCGTTTATTGTTTAGGTGAATTGTCTATAACAAAGCCATAATTAGATCTTATTCTAAGTTTCTGTATATTTTTTGCACAATTGTAAATCCAAATAAATGAAAAAATCCAAATTCACTCACAACTTGAAATTTTAATTAAAAAATCGGAAATACTTTTTTTTCGTGAGTACCAAAAAATTTATTTAAATACATAAAGTTTTCACTATTAAAAAATACTTAGAAAAACAAGCTCATTCAATACTTTTGGATAAACGACTAGTCGTATCTTAAGTTAGCAAAAAACTAAATGAAGACATTCAATTACTTTTGCTGTTAATAGTAACGCGCATTGATAAAAGCTCACTCTACAAACTTTTTTTCATTTTCAAGTATATCTGTATCTAGTTGAGTTTATCAGAAAATTTGATCTGTAATAGGAAGTAATAGATGGTCAGAAATGTGATCTGCAGGTCAAAGGTCATTGGTCATTTAATTAGTCTTGACAGTTAAATTAATCTTACACTTTTTTCTATTCTTTTTAATGTTAATTACAAAGGGTTTTCAACTAAAAAAGAGTTACAATCGAACACTTCATTACTTTATTATTTTTTTTTTGGGCCAACACTTTTATCTTTGGTTCGCATTAGTTACGGTTAGTTATTCATTTTTTTAAGCTTTTCTCTAAAAAAGCGTAAATTTCAACGATTTTCAATTCGTTTTCATTCCTTCTTATTTTATTCCCTGAAAGTGTCGGTAATTCGGTCAAGTTCGTTTTGGCTGCAAGGTCAAATTTGTACCGATCAGTAAATTAATCTTCGATATTAACCGCAATCCTTTTTCCACTTAGAGACGTCCGATTAATGTCAACAAGTTGTTTTTTTCAGAAATGATTAAACAATATTTGAAGTTTTCAATGTTGATAACTTGCCATTTTCCTCAATTTTAACTCTCAATGGAAAAGTCAAAGTTTGCCAAAAATGTCGCCATTTCTCTTTAAAACACGTGATACTTTTTCTCTCTTTTCCGTCTTTTGAACACACATTAGTGACATTGAAAAAGCGCGCACAAATTATATTAAATCTGGTGTTTGATGACGAGTATTCGCAGCTTTTCCCATATCTCACTCCTCAACGGAACAACACATATATATGGAACAACAAGAAATGCTTTCTTGTAGGTCATGTTTATTTCTCAAGTTTTTAGTATCTCAGTTTTTTCGCGCGTAGACGCAAAACAAAATAACGAAGCGTTAATTAGCGAAGTAGAGAAAGGAGAAAATTATAATAGACTAGCCCGGTTCTTTCTTCAAATCTATATATAAAAGTCACGCGCGTTTAAATGAAAAAAGTCTGAAACGAAATTGTCTGATGTGTATGTTCGATCTATTTTTATCTTGCGTTGAAATTTCAGTGCTGCTCAAGAGCACGAGAGCGATACCTCAAAAATCCTAAATATAATTCGATGCGGCGCTTAAGCAAAGTAACACTGTCTTACAATTGCGTGATTGACCTCAAACAATTCTCAGTTAAAACAGCATTGAAAACATCTAAAATAATCCTGTCCTATCCTATCCTATCCTATCCTATCCTACTCATATATAAAAGTGTATAACTATGTTTGTTTGTTTGTTTGTTTATTTGTGTTGAAATGACGCTTCACCGGAGTTATAGAAACAATTTTCAACGCATCAGGGTGACTCTACGAACTCTCAGAATTACTATGGGCTATATAACAAATTAATTTTTTAACTTTCTTTCATAAAAATTCGAAAAAAAATAAAAAATTTTTGGGCAATTTATTATTCAGGTGTCACTACAAACATTATATCCATCATCAAACCTTCTAATCCAATTATGAAAATTAAAACCACGTTAAAAATAAAAAAGTATAGACGACATTAGCAAAAAGATGAATATTTTGGAAAAATTTTCTACTGCAAAAATTTGTTTATAATATTTGGTTGGGAATTTTTTTATTAAGATATGGAAATGATTTAACATTTCAAGTGCGATCTTTGTTTGCGAATAAAATAAATACCCTGCAATGAAGTTAATGAGTTTTTCACACACTTTTTGAAATTTCAAGGTTTATTAACTATTTATTTATATGGCTAACAGGGCCAGACATGCATAAATATGTTTTAAAAAGGAGGTTAAGAACGTTTAAAATAAGTTCCAATACTACGCATTCGGAATTGTAAAAAGCTTCCAGACGAAAAATGTAACTTATAGCTTTGTTATTTTAGAATATTGTAATTTATAAAATAAAAAATGTTCAACTTCAATCACGGATTGATGTCCAATAATCAAAAAACATTTCACTAGACGTGTACAGATTTATATAATTATAGGCAAAGTAACAAAACGTTCGAAACCATTTAAGAATCTCATTAGAGTATAGCCAATTACAGTATTAAAATTTTTTTTCAATTTTAGTACCATTTGACTATCTAGATTTATATTATTTTTGATCGGATGAATGCTGATTTCCTGGACGCTTTTCAGAAAACATCAGAATATATCATTCAGTTCGAATTTCAATAAAATCAATCTATTATATTATTAGTATTATATTATAATACTATCATATTAGATATTAATTACGAATTGATTCTTAAAATAACTATTCATCCGGTAAAACCTGCATTTCACGCGAGACAAATCATCTTGTGTTACAACCTCACAGCGTCTACTTCTCGTCTGGATCTTGTTTCACTAGACTCAAAAAAGTTAGGAAATTGCGCTGTCTCGCCTCTTGTGCCACATTACCTGATGCATTTTTTCTCGTCTCATAAATAAGCACTGAAAGTGTCATTCAAAAAACGCAATATTTGTTTTTTATTTAAATTCACTAGTCTATAGACTCTGATAGGCACTGGACAATTTTCAATTGTTTTTTTGAATTGACCTATTTGTGTTTTGTCAAAGGCTTTTGAACAAAGATAATTTGCATAACACCTGATTTTTGGACTTTCTTATTCTAAAAATACACCTATGAGCAAAACTTTGAATCCCATTGAAATGTTTTAGGCTATTGAAGTCTAACAAAATAAAAAGGATTATCTGTTTGTAAAATTATCCTTTTACAATCTTCTACTATTACCAATCTTTCATTCTACTCAAGGTTTAAGGAAAATACAAAAAGGGAAAGCTCAAAATCAGAGATGAGACTGCTCAAAATCATCTCATGGTCTATTTAAAAAACAATATTGTTTGATGATTTGATGATTGAGATTACCTTTATTGTTTTGATTAATAGTAAAATCATTAATAAAAATAACAAAATCATCCTGTTCAGTCAATTTCAAAAATTGTTGCAAATGAAAAAGAAAACAAAATTCAAACAAATTTCTTATAATTTCTTAAATCGGGTTTAGAAAAGAAAAAAGGATAAGAAAGAGGGAAGCACGATAAAATTTAAGCTCCCTACAAAAAACAATGCAAACGAGATGAGGCGCAGAAAGCGCACAAATACATATAATATGAGAATTCAATGTCCGGAAATCGAGAGAAAAATGGGTCCAGACCGAAAAATTAGCATCGCAACTGGTCCAGTTGTTTGGTACCGGCGATATGTACCACGTGGGTGGACCGGCTTGTTATTGGACGGACCAGTGAAATCACGTGAAATACACGAGGCCTTCCTGGCACGCAAGCGCACACAATCGTGTAATCCATCGTGGTCCCCTCGCCGGCAAACAGTACCATTCAGATGCTCGACTCACAATCGTTCAAAGTGCTGGCCGCCTGACAGCAATCATGAAACATCACTTTCCGTCCTAATTTCGTTTTACGACTTACTACTTCGGGTTTTATAAACATTTTTACGAGACATATTTTTTTGAACGATTCATAATTTTATTTAGTTAATTTCTGTAAGCAAAATTAAATGTTTTGACACGTTCTGTCCTTGATTCTAAGTGCAATAAAAAGAGTTGTTTGAATTTAAGACAAAAACAATTGAGTTGTACAGTGACAGTGTCTAGTTACAAGCTGTAAAAGGGGAGGGAGAAAAGACAAGAACAACATTTGAGGACTATCAGCACGACAAGTAAGTTATGATAGGGTATTCAAATTTGGATAAATATTTGCGTAGAGAAAGCTGATAAGCGTCTAAAGTCGCTGGCCGATTTTGTTGGGATTTTGTGTGGTTGATTTTTTTTAGATTTTTTGATAGGAAATAAGTTTGCTCAGAGCTTTCTGTCAGGCTATTTTTTACATTTTTATTTATGCTTTTCGCTAATGGTTTGATTGAGAATGTCTGGTTTTAACAGATGATCTGTAATAGTTCCTCTTCTCGAAAACGATTCATCTGCAAGATTTTACATTTGAGATACATTTAAAATTCAAAAATTATAACTGTCAAAATGAAAAATGAATGTAATTAATTTAACTCTTCAAAAACAGATGAATGAAATAAAAATGAAGATCGTTCCAGATATTGGAATTTTCGAACATACATTCACTTTTATGTAAAAAGACTGAAATCCTTTTTTAGTCTGAAATAGTGTTGAACGAATGAACTAAACTATACTGATTTCACATTTTTTAGATTTTGAAAGTTAACAAACAAAATGACAGAAAAAAGGTCAGGTCTAAAAGATTAGAAAGAGGATTTTTCTTGAGATTTGACTTTCAAATTTATTTCCTAAAGTAGCTTCTATAATATTAAATTTCTTTAATGGATCTTTGTCTCGTAATGATCGCTACCCCGATCTGTAATCTTGTAATCACAAGAGATAGAATAATCTTTAACATTTTCATTCTATGCATGGATCAATGGAATTCAACGAAAGCCAAAACTTGTTTCTACAATAAGTGCGAAACACTTGTTTAAACGCTTTTGTTGACAAAATGTTCACGTGCAACAAGCTTCCCTAAATAATTACAAAAAATGACAACAATTTTGTAACAAACTTTTGTTCAAGAAAAGAATTAAAAAACATGTTTAAAAAATTATTGTTTTGCAAAAACTGATATTTGTAACAGACGTAAATTAAATACGATGAGATGATAAATCTAAATTCAAGTTAATTCTTTATTATAAGTCGGGGTTAAATAAGATGAAAGTCTTTCTGGATATTTTTTTTTCATCACGTTCTATTAAACCCGTTAAACAAACTTACTTTATGACAGAAAATTTCAGACTTCGATTTATGCAAGTAAATAGGAAACTGAAACAGGAGTTTAGTTTGTATACCATCACTTTATTATGTAGAATATAAATAATTGCTAGTCGATTCTCATTCAAAGAATCAGAAAGAAATCATTCAAATTTAAACAGCATACAATTTCATCGAAAATTTTCTACTTATATGAGTGAAAAAAATGAGTTCGGTAAATGCAATAGGATGAATGAACTAGTTATTATAATGACTAATAAATTAGCATAAGTGTCACCGGCCTTATTGGGCTATTTTTTCGTCTGGTTGATATATAGCAGGAGTAAAAAACAAGGAAACAGTTCTTGATAGGTGTCTGTGAGAAGTCAGCGGAACGCACCTTGGTAGGCGACACGAGACTTATATTATTGTAAAGGGCGTTCACTGGTCCGACCACTCTTGCGGACGTTAATCGGTTTCCGACATTAATGATTTACATTTTCAGAGAGTCGCTCAAGCGACTTTATCCCGTTTACGATTGTCGCGCTTTCTCCGTCAACAGTTTTCGATATAGTTTTTATTTTTTTAGTTATTTTTTTATTTATGTATTTTTTACGAATTTATTTTGCTTTAGTTTACGTCATTCATTGTTTCATTGGTGGAATTAAATACAAACTGAAATGTGTTAAAATAATATATATTTATTTAAACTCCATTTTTTGATAACCTGAATGGATTTTTAATCGTTCATTAAACACAGTTTTAGTGTATCATGACTCTTTCACGTGACACATTTGTGGTTGATAAATTACTTCTTATTCACCCATTAATAAAACTTTTCTGTTTGTTTATAAACATTTTTTGTTCTACTTAATGCTAATTGTCTAAAGGTTTGGTGAATTTTTCTGCAAAACAACCAAGTTTCAAATTTAAAATTGTTTAGCAATTTTCATTTTTCAATACAAAAACTTTCTTTTGTACATAAAAAATTATGTCAACATTGTTCTGGAAAGTTGTAATATAAGGGTCGTGAAAATATTCGATTTAACAGACAGTTCTCTTTGCTCTGATGCATGCGAAAAGAATAGAATTTAGTGTTCTATCTTATCTACGAAAAATGAACGATAAATGAGTCGATGATAGTGTATTAATAAAATTAAACATGTCTGGTCACTGCGAGGTGAATCGACTCCGGAACAATTTTAAAAAGAGTAAAGAAACAATAAGTATTAAATAAGAAAGATCAAATAAGAAACAAATGATAATTCTAATTTTTTTTAATTCGTAAACAAAAATATTACTTTAGATGAAAAAAGATTAAATGTAATTATTTTCATCATCAGTCTTTGTTTCATAACTAATAATTCAGTTGACATCCAGTTGACATTATCAATTGTAATAGTATTACATGATGTAATTTTCCGTCGGATTCGGAAAAAAGTGGAAATCGGGTAAAAGTTTCAAATTATCAGGACTCGAGTCGCGCGCTGGATTGTTTATTCGAGCAACATTTGGACGCTGTGTGACTCTACTAATCGCGGCGCCGAACATGATTTATTTTTTGTCAGATGTCACGCGGTTATTTCGAGCCTGTCGTCGTATCTTATCGAACTGATAGCTGCGGCTGCGGATGAAATAATAATGCACCTAATGCACAACGAGAGACATTCATTCGAACTAGATCGCGTCACTTATTGTGAAAAGAACAATCATCTGGTGAAAATAAATTCATTATCTTATTCTTATTCATTGTGGAGCGAGGGCACCGACGTTCTTTTACGTCATGAAAAATCATTCATCATTCCACCCGATTCTAATAATTAGAACAATTATTGTCAATCTAGCCAATTAAGGGAGAATGCATAATTTCAAACTTTCTTTTTTCTTTCAACTCCAACTTCCTGTCTGCAAATTTTATTAAACGGTTTTATATTTGCTATTTTGGTAAAAATGTAAAACAAAACAAAAACAAACAAAATGACTTGTTATTTTTGGTTCGAAAATTTGACAATTTAACAATTCGACGTTTTCTAAGCAGTTATTAAGTAATTTTAAATCTCTCAACATGAACGATGATTTAAGCAGATTTGAAGGTTGACAATAACTTTGCGAATAAAAATACATGCAAATTCTAAGAAAAACTGTTGTTGCAACACTTGTTCGCAGACTTTTTTTAAAACAAGATTTTAGCGATAACAAACGACATTTGTCAACACGATTTTTGGGTAAAAACAGAATGAAAATTCTATTCGTGACAAACCAGAATGGTGTTCTGCAACATTGTCAGAATACAACGTTTGCGAACGTGAATATTAAAATAAACAAATATGAAATTTTTTCATTAAAAAGAAGTAAACGTTTGTTAGATTGATTTTTTTATTGATTTTGAGAAATTCAATTTAAAAATAGATTTTATCGTGACAGAAACAATATGACAAGGACAATATGGGGTATTGTTTTGTTTTCGCACGTTGACGCTTGAGTTTATGTATCTAATAAACGAGCTTTCACACGACATAGCATTTACTTCATTGACAGCAACATAATATTCTAGCTATTTTTCAAATCTAACCGAAAAATTGTGGTTTTAAAATTCCATGCAGGCGATTATCTACGCATGTTTATGCGTTTTTTGTTATTTTCAACTCTTGACGAGGGTCTGAGTGGTCAGATTGTTGAATCGACAAGAATTGTCAGGGTTACCTATCTCCACTCTTGTAACTTCAGAGCGATTATTCATTTATATCCAAGGATGCTGCTGTCTATTTTTGTACTAATTTTAATAAAAGATGCTCTAATTTTATATATCATGAGTCGATTTTAAAATACAAGTCAGAAAAAATAAACATTGCAATAATTAAATAATTTGAAATCTAATTGATATTCTACAAAGGAAACAAATTTGTCTGAACAGCGTTTTATAAAAACTGAAAAGCAGTTTGAATTTTTTATTCGACTGAAATCCTTTATTAGAGACTTATAATACTAGAAGTATTTTATCAATTTGTTATTAAAATGAATTTAGAAAATTGAATAATAATTAAAATGTAGGAGAAAGGTGAAACAATGACCCAACTGGAAATTTAAACTGGGCTGAAATCTGACCCAGACTTGATGATTCTAGGCCCTGGCATGGACACCAGGTCAGGGCCCAGTCTGGAAAGTAATGGTAGCTCCGACTTGCGCTAAATTTGGGGGCCAGATCTGAGTACCCAACCCTATCCCTTTCTAGGTTGCCAGCTCGTCCCTCTCAAAGTCTCAACTCTCGATGATATTCGTGACTCATTCTTACTATATAATTATAAAATTAAAATAATACAACAAGTGGTTTAATCATTTTCAACATTTTATTAACAATAATATTCTTTTGACGATTTTATGAAATTATGTGATGAACTAAAATAAAATCCGAAACACTATTTCATTTTCTATCTGAATTTTATTCGTTTATTTATATAAATAAATAAAATAAATTCATACCGAAAAATAAACTATTCATAAACTCCTTGAATTGTGCTGTAATAAAAGAAATAGTAAACAAAATTTGTATAATATGAATCATTCAAAAACATTACGTTAAAATTTTATTCCTGGGCTGCCGCAGGTTTGCCCTTTAAGGCCCATTGTTGATCAAGCCCAAAATGGGGCGCCATGTTTGGCCCAAGTCAAGAAATACAACTTGAGAAATTAGTATCAACTGAAAAAAAGATGCCTTATTCAAGCCCTACCAGGGCCCAATCAGGTTAAAATTATCTGGGCCAAGACATGACAACCTCATTTCGTCGACTTTTATTATAATAATAAATTTAACAAATATTATAGCACATATTCCATAAGAATTTTGTTCGAAAGAAAAGTTGAACTGAATGTCAAAACGGTTTTCTTTGAAATATATTACGAATCTGATTTTTTCACTGCGTTTAAAGAGAAATAAAAAATTTCAGGGGACTAATTTTGTGGTGATTAAGAAGAACCAGATAAGTGGTCTTTTTGAAGTTTTGAATATAATTTTCATATCGCAGAAATTATGATGAGTGACACGATTTTCGGTCAATTATAGTAGGACGAAATATAAATTGAATTGGTAAACTTTCAGAAATACTCGCGATTTTTGCAAAAAAATTGACGCTTTTGAAAATGTCATCTAGTCCTTTTCAATCACCATATAAAATTTGTCCTTCCGACATAGTGACTTCTAGTTTTTTAATTAAGTCAAAAATAACAATTCTTCGAAACTAAATATGAAATAATTTGCGATTTCATATTACAAAACATTTCATAAACGATTGATCCAGTTGATTAAATTTAACCCATTAAGACTTGGGGCAGGAAAAATCGCGTCGGAAAAGTGTGTCAAAACGTGATCAAATAATGCTATGACTTGGATAATGCTTGTCGCAATTAACTGTAACGTCCGACTACAAACAAAATGTCAACAAAAATTGTTTGCTGATAAAATCGTGGCGCTCGGTTCAAGCTAGATTATCAGACGAGTGAACTCGAGCGAGAAATACACTGAATTCGATCGGATAAACTGCCCACAGCACACCACGGCTGCGTGATTTTAATGACGATCTAATTGTTACGACTGTGAGAATAGAAGCGATATGATATTAATGTGTCGGTTTACCACATTTCACTTTTTTTCGCGCCTCCCCGCGCTATCACTCACCCCTCTCGCAAAAATCGCCAGAGGAAAATCAATTTCTCTGCAAATTTTTCGTCCTGTGTTTTGTAAACAGATAAGGCGAATTAATTGATCAATTAATCAACCCGAGCTAAATCGATGGTAAAATAACGTGAGACGAAAAAAATGACAACAAAAAATAAGAAACAAAATTCCTTTTTCGGAATGAATTTATAAGAAATGTCTTGTAACTTTGTTTTGATTGAAAAATTAATGATAAAAATTTGAACATGCGATTGGGGTGACAATTTGGTTAAAACAAATACATGATTGTAAGGAAATTTCAATGATGCTTTGCGATTTCGTACTTGATAATTGAATCTTGATTTTCACAATACGTTGCATATAAAAATGTCCCGCTGCTAAGGCGATTGATTAGTTTTGGATCGAGTCCAATAAATTTAACCCGAAGATCGAACTCTGCGACTAAAATTAGTCAGTTAGAGTATTGTATTTTTTTCGTGATGGACTTATAGTTCAGTCAATATGTAAGGAATAATTAGATGCCCTCCGAATAAAGACCTACCGTAATTTGACATATTGAATCGTTAGGGGGGCATGTCAAGAGGTCACAAGAAAAATAAAAAGGTCGCGCTGATTGCTGATTTTGAAAAATTCCAAAATTGAATAAAAAAATTTTGAAATGCTTTTTTCTTGGAAACTAATGGTTTTAGGAAAAAGTTTTTTAAATAAAAAATGTAGAGAGCATTGCGAACTACATTTTTTGTCATTGGAGTGACGTCATCCGACTTGAAATACAAAAAGTTGAGGGCGCTAATGGATCCAAAAAGTGTTTCAACGCTATTTTCGATAGGAAAAAATGATTTTTTCATAATAATGTAAATTGGAAAGTTGTTCGTCACAAAATTAGCTACAACTTTTATTTTAACAAAATTTTTATAAAACTTACCGTTTTCGAGCTGGAACTTGTCGAAGTGTACAAATTGTACATTATAGACCAGCACAAAACTGGTTGATTTTGCAAGAAAATTCTTTTGACGAACCAACAAATACAAAAAACGATAACAAAGAGCATAGAAATGGTTGATTTAAAATTCTTTCGACTAACCAACAAATGCAAAAAACAATAACAAAAAGCACAGAACTGGTTGATTAAAAATTCTTTTGACTAACCAACAAATGCAAAAAACAATAACAAAGAGCACAAAACTGGTTGATTTTGCAAGAAAATTCTATTGACAAACCAACAAATGCAAAAAACAATAACAAAGAGTACAAAACTGGTTGATTAAAAATTCTTTTGACAAACCAACAAACGCAAAAAACAATAACGAAGTAAAGAGCACAAAACAGTTTGATTGTGTAAGAAACTTGTTTCAAATTAATCTATTAAATTTTTTTTTATTTTTGTAACCAAAAATGGAATAGGACAATCCTGTTCTGTTGAAAGACGTACCTACAGTAAAGGTTGGTCCATGACAAACGCTTAAATCCATGCCAAATTTTAAGTAAAAATAGTCAACGCGTTTTTTAACTACAAATGCTTGGACCACTGTGCGAATCTAGCAAACAGATCATGTTTTAAAGTTGTTCGTATGACACGGTCAATAATGTTCAAGGTGCTGTGAGCGTTTTATTCTTGCAAGACAATGAACACCTGTTAACATTTTATCAAAATTTAGAACCGTAGTCGAAAAACTTTATTATTTTTTTTAAAAAATAATTATATTTTTTGCAATGTTTCTTAGTTTCAAAATTTTCATAAAATAAAGGTAGTGGCTATTCGCATTCAGTTGGTCCGTCTGGGGGCGTCCGTCCGGACGGACCACGGGCCATGTTAATTAATAAATAAACTTTATTAAACAATTGAAAAACAAACAATAAACAAATTCTAATACTTGTTATAACAACAAGAGGTCATTTATGAAAAATTTTAAACATTGAACAACACAATCCTCCATTCCTCCATTCCTAAAAAGTTCATCCCGACGTGAAGTTGTCATAAAAGACATCAAATGCGCGCGCATTCCGATCACAATATCAGTTGCGTAACATATTTTATTTATTTATATTAAATCATTCTTTCATATTTTATTGTCAAACAATGAAAATCGATATGATTTAGCCTATTTGTCATATTCTTAACATCGCATGCAATATTTCATAATTAATCTAAAAAATTTCATAAATTTAATTGTTTATAACAAATTGTTTATTCGTATGTTATTGTTAAATAAATAAACATGCATACGGTTAAGGCTTTTTGTTACATTATTAACAACGCATGCAATATTCTGTAATTAATCTGAAAATAATTTTATGAATTTATTTATTTATATAAAACTATTTATTTATATTTTGTTGATTATAATCATGCATAAGCTTAAGCTAATTTAATTGTTATTATAAACAGTGCATACAACATTCTATCATTAATCATCGAGAGGTTCAGGAAATAAAAATATTCAAATAATAAACGATGTGCGATGTGTAAACAGCTAACTATTCAGACCGGATCTTATTACATAACTAAAAAAACCAGTTTGAAACATTTGAATATGAAAAATTCTATCTTGAAAAAACAAATTTGTCAAGTTTATAATCAAAACCTATATGGAAAGAATGAAAGAAAAAAAATTCCAGTTTGTAAAACTTTTGTTTTTTTTTTTTTTTTTCAGGTCTAAATGTGTTCCATAGCAATGCCGGCCGAATTGCTTCTGAGTCGCCACAATCCCCCGGCGTACAACCCGCTACTATACAGTTCCTTGATGGTGACGACAACCCCGGCGATTTCAAACATATCCGTCAATCAGAAAACTATTAGACCATGTTTATCTAGCAATTCCCTTGAGATTGACGGTCTTTTGAAAAATGCTGATACTGACTGTTGCGATAACAACAAACGGAAGAAAAAGGTGGTTTTTGCTGATGATCGTGGCAGACCACTCACACAGGTAAAAACATTTCAAAGTATCCAATATCAACTATTTCAAAAACTTTTCAAATAAAAATTAAAAAATTTCCGTTGAATCATTTCTATTTATTCGGCTATTTTAAAATGACAAATAAAACATAAAAATTTTGACAGGGGTTCCCCACAACTTGATTTTATAATCATTGAATGTAACGGGAGTTTCTAGCTATGTATTAAGTATGAAACATTACCATTGTTATTTGCATTGTAATTGATTGACTGATTGCTAAATGCATTCTGATACCTGGCCAGAGAAAGTGCAAACAAATCTTATCACTCGGTTCGCCTTGATCGTCGGGTTTTTCTTTTTTAATTACATATTCTACCTGTTCGATTGATATCTGACAAGCCGTAAACGCTCGATGACATTGGACAATTATTATTGATGGAATTGTTAGCGAAGAATACCTTAAATCGAGAAAACAACTGTTGAGTGGTTATTTTAATTAAGTAATCAAATTCACAAGAAACTGGAATTTTAACAAAATTTTTTTTGCAAATCTAAAATCAGTTTTCGTATCATAAACAAAAAGTTAAATGATAAGCAAAATGTATCATTAAATGAATTTTTAATGAATAAAATATTTTCAGGTTCGCGTAATGACAGAGCCAAGCAACGTGCCACCGTCATGGTCCAGCAACCACCTTGCGAAAATACTCGGTCGAAACAACATTTTTATGCAAAACACCGAATCAAAAAACGTCTTCAACATTTTGTCCACCAAGACCGAAAATAACGCCTGGGAGGCAAAGTTCGTCCAGCCAGCAAGCGATTATTTGACCTTCCGTAAGAAGCTGGACGAGAACTCGGTCTGCCTGGAGAATGTAATCATTCGGGAGTCGGAGCAATGTCTCGTTGGGACCGTAAAGGTAAAAAATTTGGCTTACGACAAAGAGATTGTCGTGCGAACCACTTCTGATAATTGGAACACGCACGAGGACGTTTACTGCACGTTCGTTGAGCAGCCCGGTGGCAATACTTACAATTCCGCATTCTTGAAACACCTCTACGACACCTTCAGATTTCGACTCACTTTGCCACCTAAATCAGACAACATTCAATTCTGTGTCAGATACCGTATTCATAATTTAGAATACTGGGACAACAATGATGGCAAAAATTATGTCATTGAGAAAAAGTCTGAGGTGAGAATTATATTTTATATTCTTTTCCTTTACTTTTGTATGTTTGTTTGCTGACTAAATTTTTACTACGAATCATTAAATTTTTGCCTTTTCAAGTCTTGAAACTTGTTACTTTATTGTTACTCAATGTGTTTTTAGTTGATTAACTTTTAAATATTAAGTAATGAATTATTATTGAATTTTTAAGTCTTAGATTTCAGTAGCAAAAGTTTAATTTTTGTTTTTTGAATTTGCAGTTAATTTCTTTTTCCGATCGTTGGGACATCGTGGAAAAGTGCAGCGAATTTACGTTGAGCGACTTGATTGAGCACTCGCGTAATGGAACACCAGGGCACATGCGCAGTTGGAGAGATTTCGCGTCCTGGCACCAGATCCAAAACGAGACTCCTTACTGGTGAACGTGCAACGTCTCGTCATCTCCTGTATAAACAAATTATCTCCACATACCGTTCAATAAATTTATCGCAGAAGAAACAGAGGTTGAGGGTCAGCAATAAATTATGGTGTCTGCAATACAACTGCTACATACTCATACAAATATATTTTACCTATCATAGTTCTACGACAGAACCAAAGCCACGTCCAAGACGCCTGGTGTTTTTCAGTGTAGAAGGTGAACATTTCTTTAAACATCAAAATTTCACAATTTTTATATTAATTTGATAAATGAATTTTGTATGAATAAATTCTAATCGTTATTTTTGTTTTATGTTTCAGATCCTGACGATTGTATGGTTAACGATTATTACCAAGCCAGGAAATAGGAGAGCCATATTTTACGTACTTTTGATAGTTATAACAAATTAAAAAGAGACTATGATTGGTTAACTGACTGAAGGTCGCAGTGCAATATCAATTTGGATGAGAAAGAATGAAAAGAAGAAAGAACGCACAAGCAAATTTAGAGAAAAGACGAAAGTAAAGTTCGTTTTGATTATTCAAGTCAACACTGGTGGCTGAAAACTTGAATCTAGGATTGTGCATTTGCTTTTTGTTCGTTTTCGCGTAACTCCTCTCAGACAGATGAATTTTGTGATATAGAAAGGCTGAGCGAAATTGGAAACCATGTGCACCTTTTAGAGAAGAAGAGCTTTAAGACTGACTATTTAATTCAACGCACAATTTCGACGTCACATGACTTGTCTCTTTTTTTACTTAGATTATGTATTGTTGTTTAACCATCAATGTTTCCGTACAACTTATGAATTAAATGTATAAACTTTTTTGTAAATAATTGTATTTTTTCGAGGGATGACTTTCAGTTGTTCTGATTTTATAACATTTTTTGTCTCTGATTGTACATAATTTTAGGCAGTGATTTCTGTCATAAACAATTTTGTTGTTCAAAGCTGCGATCAACTTATTTTATTATTATTTGTCAATCACTATAATTTATCTCTGAGACTGAGTCTCAAAATATTATTTATATCCAAATTTTCAAGAATAAAATAATTTGTTTCATTCTTAAAAAAGGACTTTGAAAAATATTAACGTTTTGAAATACTCGATGGCAATACTCGTTTGCAATAAAATATTTGATTTTGAGGCGCATTATCATTGATTAAATTATAGTTGAAATCGTAACAAATATGTCTGTTTTACGCTCAGAACTTGTAGGAATATTTAGTTTACAACATTGTTAACAGTAAAAATAAAAATGAAGTTGTTTTGTGATCATACGATAAATCTTAGAAACTTGTACATATATTTGTTAAAATTCCTTATAATACTGTTTGTTATTATCTGTTACTGTCAGTTCTAAAATTACGGTAATTCACTAATTGCGCCGATACGGTCAAATTAGAGAGAGAAAATTCTATATGGACTGATGCCGATTGCGCCGATTCTATGTACATCAGTTGCGCCGAATTTTATTTTTTTAGCCTTTAGATGTCAAATATAACTAACTTTAATACACAACGAATGTTAAACAACCCGTGTTCTTTGATTTTTTTGTTATTTTTTTAAACATTTTAACCGAATTTTCATTTTTGTTAAAAATTGAAACACCATGACCAAATCATGACAAATTTTATTGTATTTCGGCGCAATTGACATTCGGCGCAACTAGCCCAAAAGATAAGGCTCTCGGCGCAATTGATCGTGGACCGAAATTACACAAATGATTATGTTATTTAATAGCGCGTGAGTGAGTGTAAATAGACATCTATTACTATAGATTGATCATATATTGTAAAATGGAATATATTGGGAAACAAAGGTAAAGTTTCAAAAATTAAAACTGGTTTTTTTCATTTCAGTTATGTCAAAAGATTTTTAAATTCAAATTTTGAAATGATAAAAAATAACAACAATTTTCTAATTCTACTTTCAGAAATTACAAGTGCAAGTATAGTATATTACACCACTGAGGCGGGAAACGGGCTATTCTCGTGAAATACACGAGGCGAAGCTTGTGTATTTCACGATTTCGGAATCCCGCACTTTCCTCCCGAGTTGTGTACCATACTTTTTTGCAACAAGTGCATTTAAAGATGGCCTCAGAAACTCTCCGGCTCGGTCATAACCGGTCACCTGCCGTTTAAAGTCAGCACAAGTTAGTGAGCGCTAAGCGAGTGAGCCTGATGGCTTATTGGCGCACTCCATTATATACATTGATATACATATATGATGATTTAGTATGTTACGCTACAAGGGAGAGAAACAAGCGTTTATTCCGCGGGTGTAGTCGAGTGTTGGTCACTTCTCCCGAGGTTTAAACGCTTGTATCTCCCATGTGGCATATATATATATTATCCCCACGTCCCACGTGCATGATTCCGCAGCAATAGTGTTCGCACATGCGCTCACTCGCTCCACAGCCATTCGCGCGGGAAGTTCAAATTCATAACGGACGGAGCAACGTGCACGAGGCGAAGCCGAGTGCACCCACCTATTCGAGGCTAAACCGAGGGTACCCGCGAGTTCGAGGCGAAGCCGAAAGCACCCACGTATGCGAGGCGAAGCCGAGCACCCAAGGCGAAGCCGAGGGCACCAGGGTGCTCAGGCGGAGCTGAGTTGCAAATTTAAAATGTTTCTTAAATTTATGTCACTTAAAACTTTACCAATATAAGAAAATAATAAAATTTGAATAATAACAAATCCAATGAAAAAACAAAATGCAAACTTGAAATGGGAGGATCCCAAACAAGCACTGTAAAAATAAACAATATCAAAAACGACAAATTCAAACGAGCAATTTAAATTTAAACATAGCGTAAGTAACAGACATAAAATATGATGATCAATGAAAAGATGAACAATAATAAAAAATAGAAGTAATTTTATTTCATTATAAAAATAAAAAATAATATAAATCACTCTACTTATAATAATACACACTGTGATAATAAACGAAGATGGCGGCTGATGACAACTTAAATGATCAAAAATAAAAACTTTTTCCCAATATCAGTACAGCGATTTTTATCATTTTAAAGGCGTAAACTCGTCTCTCCATTTGAGAACAAGAACAAAATTATCATGTGGTCTAACTAAAAATCCCTTTTTCTAACAAACTTTCTGATAATTTTATTATAATCGAAGCCGTGAGATTCAATAATTAATCTGAACGGTACAGGATTGACATATATTAATTTTTGTTATTTAAGAGTTAGTTAATTTTTGTTAACTTTAAGATCCTGAAAATTTTTCACTAATTGTTGAACCCAATGAGCTGTGAATCGACGCCAGACTTTTTAATTTTCAAAACTGCTATCAGTTAGATTTGAGCAAGTTTGGGGCAGCGTCCTAATAAAACCTTGTACATCAAATTTTCCCCATATTCGGTAGATAAATTCCTGGTGCAGATTACTCACACAGACGACTGAAAATTCGTAACAGTCACCCACAACAATAGATTTCAAATTCGATCGGATTTTGTGTATAGCTGCTATTTTCCGTTGAATTGCTGGTTTGCTGTAGCAGAACATCGGATCGTTGAGGTTCACCATAGTGAATTATTTCCACCGATTTTGTAGCAATTGGTCCCACCTTGAGCATACTGCAAAGTAAAAACCAGATTGTTAATAAAGTCATAGGGTAAATTGGAACAGCAACAAAATTGACTGTTATAAATGAAAATTTACCTTGGGCACAGTTTGCCAAGGTGAGTGGATCATCAAAATAGTCGAAGATTTCTAGAAGACAGTCGTTGTTGAGAATGTTGTGATTTGAAGAATAGAGGAAACTGCTAAAGACGGATGGCGGAGTTGCGTCTGAAGAGGCTTCTAAGTGTCAAAGCTAAAAGCGACTGTGACGATCTTACTGACTTTCGGGTTTCGGAGCTGCCGCCACCGCTATTTAATTGTCCTCCACGGACCTTTAAGGTTGTAACCTTTAAGGTTACAAAGAAGTGGGAGGAAGGGGAAGGGCAAAGACAAACACACCCCATACCTTGTTCCCTCCACTTGAAAAGCTGTTTGTCCTTTTCTCGTCCGATTTTGCTTCCTTTTTTCAAAAAACCTCCTTTTCGTACTCTTTTAAACGAATGTTTGTATCCGATTTGTTTTTAAAAATTTCATACTTTTGTTTTAAAGATTTGAAATTTTTCATTATATACAAGATGTCATTTTGAACATTAAAAATCACATTTTTTTATGTTACCATTTTTTTGAATTTTCAATGTTTGAACAATTAATTTTCAATTCCTGAATTTAGGAGACAAACGTGTCTCTGGTAATTTCTAGATTTCCTGATAGTGTCAGTGTTCAAATAGTTTAAAATTAAATTCAGGTTCAATTTTTTTGTCTGTAAATTACGATTTCCTTGGTCAAATATTGATGGATGTTTCTCTAATGACCGCAAAGTCAACAAGGAACAAATTCATCTTGAAAGTGAAACTGAATAAGGTATGAAAATTGATTGACTTTAAAAATATCATAATAAAAGTCAAAACAAGTTAACGATGTAAATCTCATATCTGTCCTTAATTATGTTATAGTATACATTCATCCAGCAATTTCCTGATTTTTACAAATATTACTTTTTTTATTGTGGTATTCAATCATGGTGGAGTACAATAGCTGTTAAAGTAGTAAATGCCTGATGCTTTTACTGGAATTCGAAAGAATACAGTAACTTCTAAATAGATATTTCATTAGAGGAACGGTAGTGACAGTAATCCTTTTTATGACCACCATAATAATTGCAGGCGAGTTCGAATGATTTTCAAGCAGGTGTAGCTAGAATTTATGGCCTCCTTGATAACAAAAGGGATGTTGAAAATCTTGTTTGTATGACAGTTACTACAATTTAAAATACTCGATGACAATACTCGTCAGCGATAAAATATTTGATTTTGACACAGACTTTGAAACGAGTTTTCTTTTCCCGCGCCTGTTAGTACATCAGTTGATTACAGTAGTACGGATTTTAGTGCGTTTAGTTATATATTAGCTTTCATAATATTTTGCTCAGAATTAAATTTTGCCGGGATCAATCAAGTTCGTTATCAATTACGTTCCGATAGCCAACGTAACCAATTTTGATGAATTAAAGTCTATTATGAGCAAGTAAGTAATCTTGTTTACATTTTTAATTCATCTTTTTCTTCTTACTGTGACATTATAGATTTGTTAAATGAATTAATTTTTGGAGAATTATTATGGTATACAAACACGAAAGTTAACTGATTTTTTTGTGCTTACTGTGATCAGCACGTTTCAAAAGCAAACAGCAAAATAAACGTGTTCCTAAATTCCATTCAATCCAATTCATCAAAAATCCATTTTCACAAAGAAATCACATTTCATTTGAAAAGTTTTTAAAAAATAAAATCAAAATGTTTAAACCAAATAAGTGTAGTGGAACAAGAAATAAAAACCAGAAATTTGATTACAATAAGAAAATAGGGAGAATCCCAAACAAGCACTGTAAAAATAAACATTATCATAAACGACAAATTCGAACGAGCAGTTTAAATTTGAACATTGTTAATTTCAAACATAGCGTGAAAAACGGACAACAGCTATGACGATCACGGTAAAAACAAACAACAAAAAGATGATCAGGTCAAAAAGTAGCGCTGTATTAAAACAAAATTAAAATTAAAAACAATCAAAAACAACAAATCATGACAAAAGCAGTGTAAAATCAAAATTTTGTAAATTCAAACATAGCGTGAAAAACGGACATAAAATATGATAATCACTGAAAAGATAAACAATGATAAAAAAATAGAAGTAATTTTATTTACGTGTAATAACACGCACTGTAATAATAAACAATGATGGCGGCTATTGCCAACTTAAAATAATTATAAAAATCGCTGTACTGATATTGGGAAAAAGTTTTTATTTTTGCTCATTTAAGTTGTCATCAGCCGCCATCTTCGTTCATTATTACAGTGTGTATTATTACAGAATAGTTATTTATATTTTTTTTATTTTTATAATTAAATAAAATTACTTCTATTTTTTTATCATTGTTTATCTTTTCAGTGATTATCATATTTTATGTCTGTTTTTCACGCTATGTTTGAATTTACAAAATTTTGATTTTACACTGCTTTTGTCATGATTTGTTGTTTTTGATTGTTTTTAATTTTACAGCGCTACTTTTTGACCTGATCATCTTTTTGTTGTTTGTTTTTACCGTGATCGTCATAGCTGCTGTCCGTTTTTCACGCTATGTTTGAAATTAACAATGTTTAAATTTAAATTGCTCGTTCGAATTTGTCGTTGTAATGTTTATTTTTACAGTGCTTGTTTGGGATTCTCCCAGAAAATATAAATTTTAGAAATTAGAAAGTTGAAACGTGAAATAACAACATGATTTTTTTTAGGTTGGAGCGTCCTTACAACTCAAGAGTTTTTCGAAACAAAATGAATCGTTCCATAGACAGAAGATCAGGGAGGAGAAATGAATATGACAACCATTCGAGAAACTCAAACATCAACCATCCAAAAAGTGCGAATTCGAGAAACCCAAATGACAAATATTCAAGAAATTCAAAGTACTATTCAAGAAACTCAAACACCAGTTGTTCGAGCATCCCAAACAACAATCCAAACAATTTAAATGACCCAGAACCAAACCATTCAAACTACAAAGTTGTAAACCACCCTCAAAATAGAACTTGTTCTCAACTCCAAAAAACCGTAGAAACCAAGAGGGTACCAACGAATACTCACTGTTCAAAACCTTCTCCAAAACAACCACAGGCTCTTGTGCAGAATTTCGGTCCGAATTATATTTTTTTTCCGGAAGTTTATCCTGTGTTTTTCTACAGCATCGTGTCTTCCCAAGTGTCGTTGATCAATTTCCGTAAATCGTTTTTGAATTACCTGGAGTGGTTTTACCCATACTTGAACGAACCACTACGACTTTTCTATTTGGAAATTAGAAAACAGGTGCTGGACAAGAAGAAGATCTCGAAACCAACATTCGGGCCAATATTCTACGAAGATCCTAGGGACAGCAGGACCATCGCTGACATCCACAACGAAGGAAGACAGTTTGCGAACCCGGCACACTTTGTCCAGGATTTTTTTGTCCCGCAGCCGAAACACCTGGTGCCGTACAAAGTTTACCAGGACAGAAGGCACCTGTACGATGTCACAAGATGCAACGGAACAATGTTCTATAACCGCCAAAATATGAAAATACCGAACGACTACGTTTACCAAGGCTATTTATTTTACATCAACAGTCTCAGACCACCGAAAAATTTTTATCCGAGTAACAGAGAAGTAGTCCTGTGTGATTCAGAGTCTGAGGACGAGGATGACCAGATGCTGAGTTTTGATGCTATCGGCTGTGTGGTAATGTGGGATGGCGGAACTGTGACTGAAAATGAACCAGTTTTAAAGCGTGAAGAAAAAAGTTTTCTTTAAACTTAGAAAACAATTGAAAAATGATGACAAAGATTGATTTTTCAATTGATCTGTTTTCGTATGTTAGTGTTGAATTATTTTGAAAGATTGATGGGTTTGTTTATGAGAAATTGTTTGCAAGATTATGTATCTTTTTTAAGTTAATTAATAAGTTAGATTTTTAATTGCGAGAAATTGATGTGCAAACAAATAAATGTAAATTGAACTTATTTTAAATATTTTTTAAATGATTCTATGAGAAATAAATTATTCCTTATATTGGCTGAACAAAATTTTTGATTTTACTTTGAGTTTTCTTTGATTATCTTGAAAAATAAAAAAAAACAAAGTGCGAATAATTATCTAGAGTTCGAATTAGGATTTCTCAAATGAGATTAAATATTCTTTTACATTTTAAAGAATAAATAGATTTTTGTCTTTACGGGATTTCCCTCGCACGATATTTTACTTTTCTATTTAGTTTCAACTTTCCAACGTTTCAATCACCGGACGCTGTCAAGAGTTCAAGGCGAAATTGTTCTACCAACTTTAATAACGAGAAACTGGAATGACGCGTCTTTGGATAGTACCAGTCTCGTTTTGCGACAGCAACATTCCACACAATAACACGTAAGGCTCGAGGATTTCAAGATCATTTCACTTTTCATGAACCAGTTAAAAGTATTAAGTTATTATGTCAATTTTGGATAAAAACTACTAAAACAATACCTCAAATGAAAACGGAAAAAAATCTATTGTAACCAAAATGAAAACTAATACCATTTGATTTTTATTTTTTCTAATTTTTTCTAATTGATATGCAATTTTTTGCAGCGCTCGCTTGCGGTTTCGTGTTACATGTAAATCAAGAAACCTCTGCAAACATGATTTTGACCAAATTATGAGACATAATCAATTAATCTAAAAATAAACATTTGAAAACCATCATGTTCTTGATTTGAGGTAATCAACAATTTTCATACCAAGAAAAAAATGAAAAATTATATTAGAAATAGCACAAATAAACTTCTGAGAAAAAATCTGACGTAGAAGTCAACCTGCAGATTATTAAATGCTGATGAAAATTGTGCAGTTTCTTGTAGTGTTCATCATTTGACGATGACATGACTGACAGTTGATAAAAAGGTGGGATGGTTATCGAAGGGGAAAACCGGTAGTTGCATCTTCCCAGCTGCGTTCTGATTCAGTTTCATACAAAACAAGTGACCGAAATCATTCAGAATGTTTTTCTTGACTTTATATTTAATTTGGATGGTCTCGTTAACAAGAAGTGACCTGATCTCAAAAGAAGGTATCACATTTAAAAATTTATGAACAAATTAAAACAATTGTTTATCGCTTTAAAATTTTTGAACAATTCATTCAAGTTAAATTTTTCGATCCAAGGTGACAGTTGCAGTTCTGATAGTTCTACTGGAATGTGTAAATTATTGACTAACTGTGGTGTTGTTTATAATCACCTACTCGCTGGAGGATCTTTGGAGGAAAAATTGTGCGGTTATGATTCGAATAATGACCCAATCGTTTGCTGCCCAATAAATAAAAATTATCGAATAACAACAAGTACCAGTCAACGTCCAGTAAGGCCGCCCGGATTCGATACTTTTACTAAGCGACCGACTAACAGTAGAATCACTTTGCACCCCTTAAAGATGTCCAGAAACCGAACTGTTGGAAGCAGAGCTGCTGAAAGCAAGTTTCAAAACTGTATTAAAAACACTTGAAATACTATATTTCAAAAACGCACATTTTTATTTTTCATTTTTAAACATTTTTTTCTCACTCTCATGTTACTTCTTAGCTGTTACAAAGTATCAGCAAAGTGTTTACAGCAAACTTCGGTCAGCAAAAGTTAACGTCATACTAAATCTGTAAATGGTTGAAAAATGTCTCTACTATAATTATTCTTAGCATAAAATATAAACTGTAAAGTTACAGTTATTAAAACAATACTCCATTTTCAATATTCGCTGGTACGATAATTAAAGGGTGACGTGGACTTTAGTTTACATTGACAGTCGTTCCCATGATAATTGTTGAAATAATTACTTAAAATTCACTGGCAGAATAATTGCATGAAGTACAATGTAAAGCTGCAATGATAATACAATTATTCGTTTCCGTAACCCTTCATTGATTTGGTAGTAAAAATTTCATTCAACCTTTATGACTCAACTTTATAAAATAACATGTAGATTTAAATTCGCAAGCTGTTATTAAAAAAATCATTTGCTTCAATTATTAACTACTAGAAATAAAAGAGCAGATGGTACATTTAAAAGTCTATAATTTATAGATGTGCTTTGTCTGCAGTTTTAATTAAAATCGTTTGATTATTGATTTAATAATAATACACGAACAATCTCAAGCTTAAAATAAAATTACTTTCATTTCATATATGGAACTCTGTGATTAAAAAACAAAAAATAAAACCGTGTGTTTTTGCAGAATGTTATGAATATTCGCTAGCAGTTTACCAGTTGGTTTATCCTCCTGTGTTGAGGACAAATTCAAACCCAGTTAACACATCAGTTTGTGCCTTGAAATCATCTCCAACTTTGATAGTCGGCGGCACTAAAGCAGCGGCAAAAAAATATCCTCACATGGCTGCTGTCGGTTTTAACAACGGCAAGGGAGGAATCAAATGGGGATGTGGTGGAACTCTCATTTCCGATAGATACGTTTTGACTGCTGCTCACTGTACTTCTACTTCAGAACAGTGAGTAACAAATCAGTTCCTAAATTAAAAACAAGTTTGAAATACAAATTAAAATACTTTGTTAATTTTCATCCGCTAGTGGACCAGCAATTTACGTCAGACTTGGAGAGCAAAATTTGGAATCTGACGACGACGGTGCTCGGCCTCAAGATTTTCAGATCAGTGAAAGAAAAAACCATCCAAATTACACATCACTTTTAAGTTACCACGACATTGCTTTGCTTAAGTTGGACAGAGAAGTGGTTTTTGATGCTTGGATTAGACCAGCGTGTTTGCCAGTTCGGAACGCCAATTACGATGTTGCTGTTGCCACTGGCTGGGGTCGTGTTAAATGGGGTACGATTTTTTTTACAAAATTATTTTTTTTTGCTTTTCAGACAGCTTACTTTTTTTGTAATCCAGTGTGTATTTTCAGCTGAGCGGTACAGATCTGACGATTTGCTAGCGGTCACATTGAAAATGGTACCCAACAGTCGGTGTACCAATTTTTATAACAACGATGATACGTTACCAGAAGGCATCAGTGCTGAATCACAGTTGTGTGCTGGAGAAGAAGGAAGAGACACTTGCCAGGTAAATTTATCAATTCATTAAAATTAAAATCGAATAACTAAAAATACAAAAATAGACAAAGTAAAAAAATGATCAATAATTTGTTTGTTAATTAGGGTGACAGCGGTGGTCCTCTGGCCATTTTCAATACTCAGTATAATTGTATGTACGATGTCGTTGGTGTGACGAGTCTTGGACGCGTTTGCGGGCATTTGACTCCTGGAGTGTACACAAACGTGCTGCACTATTTGTCCTGGATCGAAAACATTATTTGGTCATAAAATAGTTGATTTTCTTCGTTTAGAACTAAGAAGAGAGTGTATTTGTGCAAAAGACTGGATCAAATAACAAATTTTGTAAAAAAAGTTTAGACTGATTTGTCACACTCAGTGTTAAAATTGATCCAAATTTTTCCTTGGAAATTCGAACATGCCATTCTGAATATATAAATAAACATAATTACAACGGACAGGCAGTTTTACTTCAAAAAACTACGTCAACTAAAGTCTACGTAGCTTTTAAAAGTGGTATATGATTAAATCTGCTTGAATAATTAAAGAACTTATAATTGTTCAAATGCACGAATTCTAACCAGACTTGTCAGTTCTATAACTGTTTGTTCACAGTAAGTTTTACAACTTTCGAAATGGAAAATAAAACGAATCATCTTTTGGTACCAAATCCAAACTTCAAAACTGACGTGGATTTTGCTTTTAAGCTCAACCGAATAATCCTATACTACACAGCGACCTGGTACTCGCAATCATCTTTCTCGAACATTATAAAAAAACTGATCAATTTCCTGCACATCTGCCTAATGACTACATTTATGATAGGATTTTTTATTGACTTCATCCGAAATCTTGACATAGACAGTTCCGACTTGGTCGATAAATGTACTTTGTTTTTAGTTTTCCTAGGATACATGGCCAAACATGTCGTCACTATCTTTTACAGTTCGAGGATTCGCATCTGTTATGACGTTCTGGAAAACGATTGGCAGTTCATCTTAGTTGGCAGTTACGAGATTATGAAAAAGGGAGCCAAGTTTGGACGAAATTTGACAGTTTATTATACGATGTTTCTTACGGCAACTTTTTTCAGCTGGCATACAAATGCTCTCAGTCAAAAAGCCATCGTTAGAGACGGTGTAAAATACCACATACTTGGGTATCCTTGCAATTTTATGTTTTTTGATGTCAGACTGTTCCCGTACTATCCGTTCGTTTATATATTTCAACTTTATGTTGTGACGGTGACGCTTGCAGCCATGTGTCAAAATTGTACAGGAGCAGCTTTTATTGCCCATACCACAGCACAGTGCAAGGTTTTAGTTTTTGTTTTGAAGGAGGTGAGCAGAGATGCACATAATTCTGAAAGGGTACATGTGATGCTGTCATATGTGGTGAAGAAACATAACGAAATTATGAGGTAAATTATTTATTTTAATAATAATAATAATAATAATAATAATAATAATAATAATAATAATAATAATAGTAATAGTAATAGTAATAGTAATAGTAATAGTAATATTAATAGTAATAGTAATAGTAATAGTAATAGTAATAATAGTAATAGTAATAATAATATATTTGTTATTCATAATTCTTTTTACTAGGGACGATATTCGTGGAATACAAAATTAACATAATTTGAATGCATTCTAGGTTTATGTCATTGTTTAACAGCATTTTTACGTGGGTTTATTTAACCGAGTGGATAGCATGTATAAGTACTCTGTTGCTAGCATGTTACTTGGCTCTGACGGTAAAAATTTTAAATTGTCATAAAATTTGTTGTTTTTGAATAAGAATTTGTAAATTGTCAATAGAAACGCAAATTCTTCTTTATAGAATAGGTTTTGCTATAAATGTTATACTTTACATCACACATTCATATTCCTCTAAATTAATATTTGTCCGAATCTGGTTCGGCCAGTGTACCAGTTTTCATTTTTGTTTACAGAAACCTTTGGATCTGCCAAACCTAATGAGAAATATCTCGTTGTTTGTCACTGGTACAAATACATTTTCCGTACTTTGCTATGTTGGAGAACAATATACCCACATGGTAAAACATTATAAATAATAAAATGCGACTAAAAAATACTTATAAACAATTATTATCATTTTGGTTTATTTCACTCGATTTCATTTTCAGTCTGCAGAGTTTGGAAATTTATTTTTGTTTACTAATTGGTACAGGTTTCCAAAAAAGTCTGTGATTTCCTGCGCAATTATAAATCTTTATGGTAAGGAACCAGGTTACATGACAGCTGGTAAAATCATTAATTTGACAATGGAAACTTTTTCAGATGTAAGAATTTTTCGTTACTGCTTCTTCACAGCATCTAATAAGGTAAATAAAAAAATCATTAAAATAATCATTAAAAAAATGTTTCATGTTCCAGGTAATGAAACGAACCATGGCTTTCTTTAATGTGCTGAAAAACACTTTGTGAATCTCCTTGAAATAATGATAACAACTATGAATACAAAATTTTGCATAATAACAAAATTTTGCATAATAACAAAATTTTGCATGGGAATATGTAAAGAAGAAAAAATTTTCTAAATTCATCAATATTTATACATGTATCTAATTCCGCATTGTCCTAGCAGATTTATATTAATTTTTTTCTGAGTTTTTTTCGAAAAACTCTTTATTTTAATCCTTCTAGGACATTGCGGAGTTAGGCTGATGTTAATTTTATGTAAATCTTAATGTAAAGAATTTTAATTAAAATTTGTGTTATTTTTTTATAAAGCTGGTTATCAGGGAAACCTCAAAATTGTTTTTTTTTTAATTTTAAATTCAAAATTAAATTTTTTAAAAAAATGTTACACAATATCTTATGTTAATGTAAATTTTGTAAAAATCATTTACAACTAGGCTACCACAGTAAAATGAAAACGAATATATTCTATAAAGGAAAAGATTTTTTTTGTATTTTCGAGATTTTATGTCTTTGTAATTTTATGTCTAATGGTCTGTACTAAACCTCTACACACTTTGTAAAAAAGGTTCATTCTTGTTTGTGTATAAGAATTTCTTGAGAATTTCAATAAATAATCAAAGTCACATCAGTTTGTAATAATGTTGATTCTCTACTTAATTGTACATTGTATAACATAGCGATGTGTAACATTTTGTGTGTGTGTGTGTGTGTGTGTGTGTGTGTTATATTATTCGAAATGAATTTCTGATTTTAGAGAACAGTCAAGAGATGAGCAAAGTTGGGTCAATCGGTTTGAATTGAAGAAAATTTCCAGATGAACATAACCATGATTGAAAATAATGAATGTTTTTCAAATCATAATAACTTTAGTTTTGATGTGTAGAACCATTTTTCCTAGTGAGGTAGACAATGTGACTAGTAAGCAGATGAAAATTTATTGGTAATTGGATTTTAGATTTCAATAGGCATAATTGACTTAAAAAAAAGTAATCCAAAAGTAATTTTTTTTCATTTTGAAAATTATGTTTAAAATGGTTGTATCGACAACTAATATTAAAATCATTTTGATACAATTAAAAAGTGTGAAAAAATAATTTTTAATTTAATTAAATAAATTTATTTTTTTTTATTTAATTTAATAAACAATTAGACGATGAAGACATGCAGATCGACAAGGATGACAAGAATATGCAAAAAATTATACAATACTTGAATGCACAGAACATCTAAACTATACACATCCAATTCCTAAAGTATATATTATATTACCACGACATAGCTGTGCTGCAACTTGAGGATGAAGTAAAATTTACACCTGAAATTATATTATATTATTGGAATTATTAGGACTAATTTGTTTACGCGGCTTCTAGAAAGTCTAGTTCTAGACTGGAAATTCTAGAAGATTTAGTTCTGGAAGGTCTAGTTACTTCTAGAAAGATTTATAAAAAATGAATTGGAGTAATACTACTACTTTATAAATTAATTCTTCTATTTTAATATAGAATAAAATTCATATTTATACACTGTTGTGCTGCTGCACAACTTAAGGTGCATTCAGTGTTCTTATCAAGACGCGCGTTTTACGCAACGCGTTAGTTGGAGCGTACGCGTAACTTAAATGAGCAAAAATAAAAACTTTTTCCCAATATCAGTACAGCGATTTTTATCATTTTAAGTTGGCAATAGCCGCCATCATTGTTTATTATTACAGTGCGTATTATTACACGTAAAGATTTATATTTTTTTTATTTTTATAGTTAAATAAAATAACTTCTATTTTTTATTATATTGTTTATCTTTTCAGTGATTATCATATTTTATGTCTGTTTTTCACGCTATGTTTGAATTTACAAAATTTTGATTTTACACTGCTTGTCATGATTTGTTGTTTTTGATTGTTTTTAATTTTACAGTGCTACTTTTTGACCTGATCATCTTTTTGTTGTTTGTTTTTACCGTGATCGTCATAGCTGCTGTCCGTTTTCCACGCTATGTTTGAAATTAACAATGTTTAAATTTAAACTGCTCGTTCGAATTTGTCGTTTTTGATAATGTTTATTTTTACAGTGCTTGTTTGGGATTCTCCCATTGTAATAGGACTTATGCTGTTGAAACTGACAAGTTGAATCAGGGTATCATTTCTGACTGGCAAATTTGTGCTGGCAAACTTGTCCAGTAACTATTATTCTTTTTACATTTTTTTGTTAATTTTTGTTCTTCATATTAATTTTTAGATTAATTATTTTTTAGGGAGATAGCGGAGGTCTGTTATTTGTCTTGACATACTATCTAACTGTTTAGGCACTGCCATTCGCATAACAAGAGTGGGAAAAATTTGTGTAAGGTTTCTTTCCAGGAATGTACACCAGAATATACCAGAATATCGTGTTACGTTTCCTGGATTGAGAAAATCGTCTGGCCTCAGAGAATAATCTCTAAGGTGCATTATTTATGCACTTTGTGTCAAAATAAATACTCTGAAAATCATAAGATCTTGAATATATAATTATTTACAAAATCAAACATTTTGTACAATTTAGTACCATAAATTGCGATTATAGCGAGTTACTATTTATATAGTATTATTGCATATTGTACGTCTTAACGACTCAATTGATATTCCAAATGGAATGTGTGCGTGTGATCAATCGAAATGCTCTTCTGTTTTTAAACAGAAAAACAGTCGTAAAATGTGCAGAGTTGCGTCAACAGGTTTGTTCTAAAGAAAATTTTCACAAGAATTTAACAATTATTGCAAATAATATGAAAGAGTTTCAAATTGTTATAGCTTTAGTTTTCATATGGAAAACAGGTTTTCATTGTGAAGCAAACAATGTAATTAGTAAGTAATTAATACTTTTTGACAATTGAAATCCAGTTTTCAAGAGAATCCAAGAAAAAAAATGAAATTGATCATTGTTATAGTAACTTTTTTTTAAACAAATTTATATAATTACATTTACAGCTCAATCTCCTGAAACTGAAACATCAAAACGAACGTCCAAACAAAATTACGAACTAGGAAATATAACAGATCAAAGTTTGTTGAAAATATGCATAGCTGAAATTTAAGATTAATCTCTTTGAATTTTATCTTTACAATGAATATTTATTTCAGAATGTAAGGAGTATAAAGAATCATTTTGCTTCGAAGAATATTTGGCTTCGAGAAGAATTTTCAGACGACCAAGATCCATTCTTAATGGTAAACCTACCTTTAAACAAGAGTTTCCTCATATGGCAGCTATTGGTTTCAATGCCAGCAAAGGAAAAATCGCCTGGCTTTGTGGTGGCGGTTTAATCTCTGAAAGATTTGTGTTGACAGCAGCACACTGTTGTTACTCTTCAATATGGTAAATCAAAAAAAAATTCACTCCCATATTTTATCATCTTGGAAATTATGTCTAAATTTTTTAATCGACAACTAAAATCAAATTAAACGAAATTGAATAAAAAATGTAAAAGTATAAAAATGAATTAAGTTTTAAATTAAGGGCGTGTGACACGTCAAGTGGACAAGATTTTATTTCAAATTAAAAGTTCAATATTTAAAATAATACTTTGCCAAAACAAATGGAACTTTTTTCTCCAATAAATAGAATTATTAAAATTGAATTTTATGGATGAAGTAGTGAAAATAATAAAAACAATATATTTAGTACACTTATGGCTTAATTCAAGAAGGTTGATCTTAAATATTTTGTTTACAACCCAGCCTTTTATCGTTTCATTTATTCTTTTTTTAAACAACTTAAAGAATGAAACATTTTTGAAGAATTTTTTAATCAAAAAACGGCTTTGCAATGCCGTAGACAATGTATTGACGATCAACAAAGTTGACGAAATAACAAAATTCCCTTTGTTTTGGAAAAGTATGGTTATAATTATTGAAATTTTAATTTCACATAAAATCTTACTTGTCCATTCAAAGTGTCGTACCCTCATGATCATTTTTTCAGGAAAAATGCTACTGTTGTAAGATTAGGAGATCGAAACTTGCAGATCAACGAGGACGACAAATATGCAAGAAATTATGCAATAATTGAACGCATTAAACATCCAAACTATATCGTCAATTCATATTATCACGATATAGCTTTGCTTAAACTTGAAAAGGACGTAAGGTTTTCTCTAGGAATTGGGCCAATATGTTTATGGCTTCCCGACCGTCAAATTCCAAATTCGTATGCAAAAACTGCAGGATGGGGAAGGGTGAATTGGCGTAATTTGACTTCTTTGATAAATTTCGTTTATTTCTATGTATTGTTCATTTTCATCTATAATATTTCACAATATTATTTTTAGACGATACTAATGGATCTAGATTTTTAGTAAAAGTCACTTTAAGTTTAGCAAATAACAGTTACTGTAACAGAATTTATGCTGATGAAACTGACAAGTTGAACCAAGGTATTGTTTCCGACTGGCAAATTTGTGCTGGTGGTGATTCCCACGACACTTGTCCGGTAGATATCAATTTTTTTCATTTTAATTCTCATTCACTTTCTCATTTCAATTTTTCTTAAACCGTAATTAATTATTTGATACATTGATTTTTCAGGGAGATAGCGGTGGTCTATTATTCATCTGCAACAAACGAGAACAATGTTTATGCACTGCTATAGGTGTAACAAGTGTGGGCAAAATTTGTGAAGGTTCCGTTCCAGGAGTGTACACCAGAGTATCACACTACGTTTCGTGGATCGAAAAAATCGTTTGGTCTTAACCATCCGGCACTTGCGTCAAAATTAAAGGCCGCGGAAGCGACCCCAACGAGACAAAGATCCGACACCTGTAATAATTACACGAGCGCTCACGTCGTGCACTGAGTGCACCAATTGGTTTTTCATTTATATTTCCTAATATTGGTGATATTTTTGCATAATATTCTCGAACATTATTTAATGTTCTATTATTTTAATAAAAAACAATGACTTTCAAATAATTTATCATAAATAATAATGATTTATACAAAATAATCAGACAAAAACAGATCTGAGCTCGAATGTTTGTTTTTTTTTATTTTCACTAAGTAAAACTTCATAAACAGAGGAGAATCCCAAACAAGCACTGTAAAAATGAACATTATCAAAAACGACAAATTCGAACAAGCAGTTTAAATTTAAACATTGTTAATTTCAAACATAGCGTGAAAAACGGACAGCAGCTATGACGATCACGGTAAAAACAAACAACAAAAAGATGATCAGGTCAAAAAGTAGCGCAGTAGCAGACATAAAATAGGATAACCACTGCAAAGATAAACAATATAATAAAAAATAGAAGTTATTTTATTTAACTATAAAAATAAAAAAAATATAAATCTTTACGTGTAATAATACGCACTGTAATAATAAACAATGATGGCGGCTATTGCCAACTTAAAATGATAAAAATCGCTGTACTGATATTGGGAAAAAGTTTTTATTTTTGCTCATTTAAGTTGTCATCAGCCGCCATCTTCGTTCATTATTACAGTGTGTATTATTACAGAATAGTGATTTATATTTTTTTTATTTTTATAATTAAATAAAATTACTTCTATTTTTTTATCATTGTTTATCTTTTCAGTGATTATCATATTTTATGTCTGTTTTTCACGCTATGTTTGAATTTACAAAATTTCGATTTTACATTGTCATGATTTGTTGTTTTTGATTGTTTTTAATTTTACAGCGCTACTTTTTGACCTGATCATCTTTTTGTTGTTTGTTTTTACCGTGATCGTCATAGCTGCTGTCCGTTTTCCACGCTATGTTTGAAATTAACAATGTTTAAATTTAAACTGCTCGTTCGAATTGTCGTTTTTGATAATGTTTATTTTTACAGTGCTTGTTTGGGATTCTCCCATAAACAGTCAATATAAAAAAGTATAAACTTAAAACTCTTAAAAGTCTGTTTAATTCAATGAAAAACGAATGACACGGCGGGTGACTGAAAAAGTCGGTGCACGCATGTTGTAATATGAGATTTGTTTTGATATTTGATTATAACAGTCGGATTTTTTTGATAATATCAATAGAAAACTGTTGAAATGAAGAATACATGAAAATTTCCAAGTGAAAAAATTTGTTTTTATATTAATTTTAGAGCAAAAACTGTCGCCCGTGCACTCAGTGCACGATGCATGCGCCGGAAGGTTAAAAAATAAATTATAAATATAAATAAAAAAATAAATCGTTTTTTTTCCATGAAGCTATAAATAAAATTTGTGTAAACCAGTTGGAATCCTGAATACGATATTAGAAATACACGATCCTTCAACAGATATGAATGACAGAACTCCTGCACAACTAATGATTAATGTCAATTGCAAAATTATTTTTCAAAGTAAAAGACGATAATATAATTGCTGTTAGAAGTGGGTGCAGTAATGATTGTGATAATTACAAAAAACGGGAAATGCGCTGGCGATGAAAAACGCGCCTTTGTGAACAATCTTCAGTTTTGTTCAGGTAACACGTTAGACTAGACACTGCTAGTGACATTTTATCATTTAGAAATGTTTTTATTTTTGTTGTTGTTTTATTTTCTGTTCCAAAGTGGTACTGGCCAGTTTTCATTTTACGAAGGTATGTTCTATTACTGTAATAATAACATTATTTTAAATGTATCTTAATTGTGCAATTTTTGAATTTTTCAGGAGATCTTTGTAAAATGAATAACTCTCATAGCCAGTGCAAATTGTTGGGAAATTGTCCGAAAGTGTATGAGGGATTTTTGACAGGGGAAAGACCCAAGATTTGCGGTTTTATCGGCTATCAAGTTATAGTTTGTTGTCCTCAAAAGTCTACTGAGTCTACAGATAAATCGAAAAAACAGACTGCAGGAAATCATAAATCAAATTATCTCAGAAATTATTGAAAAAAGTAAAGAAACATGTCGTATGGTTTTTTAGACTTTATTATATTTCTAAACATCTTTTCGAAACAAAATTATATAAAAAATTGTAAGAAATAAAAAATTGGAATTATTCATCAATTTTTTATTCTCAGAGATTTCTTTTATTTGAATGTTGTTTCAAATTGTTCTGCAAATCAAAGTTCATTTTCTGATACTTTGTTTTCAAGATAATAAGAACAGATAAGAGAATGTGCTATTTTCTTTTTTTATTAGAGACTTAATTTCAATTTATAAACTTTTTAAAATTACTAAATAGGTTTCTTGGTGTAGATCATTTAGTTGTTGTTACATTCAATTTGTTTATTCAAATAATGTGATTCGTTTAAAATTCTCTTTAGCTTGTTCAAGGAGATAGCCAGAAAATAACTCATAAAGCGTCTGATTTATTACAGAGATGACACAAATGTATCTCTGATAGGCTGAAAAACCAGTATTCCTTTGGATGAAACGAGAGACCAGTTTCGAACAACAATTTCGTGTTCAAGTACAGACAATATCACAGTCGCGTGAAAATGTTTGCCCCACAACTATTCGTTCTCTTGATGAGTACTTTAACAGCTTTTTCTGATCCTGTTAATTTTACGGACACATCTTTGTATGAAGGTACATACTCTATATACACTTCATAAAATTTTAAACTACACTAAAATTCATAAAACTATTTAAGAAACAACCTTTATAAACTAAAAAATAACATTCTATCAGGTCAAAATTGTTGTTTTTTTCCATAAAATTATATTGTTTCTATGCAACGAAATTTGACGTAGTTTTTACAATCACTTAAATGACACAATTAGTAGATTTTATCAATTAAGGTCAAGCCAAGACTATCAAATTTGTTGCATTGGATTCAGTTTCGCAACTTGTTATTCGTCAGCCAAAATTTTAAATCCAATAATAAATTTTTCTAAAAAATAATTTTTCATGAAACAATTATTATTCTCACCCCCAAATTGAGTTAATATTTAGTAGAGGTTGTATTAAAACTCTGGAGTGATAAACTATTCTGTTGCTTGTGATAGGAAGTGAATGTTTTCAAGAAAGCAAAAAAGGTATTTGCAAACTGATTCAGGACTGTCCTGAAGTTCACTTTCTTTTATCTCAAAGTGAGCATCCTCAGCATTGTAGCTTCGTTGGTGATATGCCAGTTGTTTGTTGTTTCGGCACGTCAGAAGAAGTTTCTCCTTCGTTTGTAGTAAATCCAACAATTTCAACCGGAAGCGAGGAAAAAATTAATGAAAATGCTCAGGAAGTAACAATACCCTCAACCGTGAACGAAATTGATAACACTCTACTTGCTGGTAAGAAGTAGAAATAAAAAAATTGCATCATTTATTCTAAATATGAATTGTTGTGGGCTTTGAAATTTAATTTAATTAATTTTTTCATATTCAGAAATATTTATACCTGAACAAGATATCAGGATCAAATCAAACGACTCATTTATACCTGAAAAAGTTATCAGGATTAAATCAAACGACTCTGTGGAAGAAGTTACCCAAAAACTAAAAGAAGAAGATATTGTGAAAAATCTGTAACAATTTATAAGAGCAGAAATTAATTTATTATCGCAATTATAAAACGTTATTTTTCCTAGAAATAAACTCGTTTCTTTTTTCGTCTCAACTATTTTATGTAACATTGCCTCTCTTTATTGCTATATGGAAGACGATTTCGCAAGGTATAATCTCAAAGGCTGAAGATAGCAGTTGAAATTTAACTGTTCAAAAGTGAACATCAGATTGGAAACAAAATTTTCATGCGAATTTGAAACAAACTAATAATTTCTCACCATGAAATTTGCATTGATTTTTGTTCTGGCAAGTATTTCTGTCTGCGCTTACTCACAGATAGAGGGTAAAAACAAATTTATCGGTATAGCTATTAAACTGTTTTTGTATTTACTTGAAAAAAAAATTTAAAATATTTTTATCTGAATGGGGTTTGTTTTTAGGCAGCAGATGTTCGGGAGAAAAATCGATAGGTGTTTGCACTCCAATTAAACAATGTCCTCGCGTATTTCTCAGATATCAACAATTTGGCGAACAACCGGCAAACATTTGTGGATACGCAGATTATAACGCTGTAGTTTGCTGTGTGGATGATCCGACAGATGCTTTACCCCTATTCATATTAGGAAAATTAACAACACCAGGTACGTTTTACTACTGCACTTTATGGAGGTTAATTTGCAATAAATATATATAAATTATATAAATATAAATATATAAATATAAATAATTTTGTATACAGTGGACGCCGTTTATTGTAATCTTTTGACTTTAAAGAAAACTGAGTAAAATTTAAACTCAGGCTTTCTACAATTTTTTTTAACACAGCGACTTTTGACAATTACGACAATTGCGACTTTTGACTTTTCACAATTATTGAAGAAAAATTGATTTTGAAAAGATTGGGGGAAAAAAATAAGATCTGAATATAGCATTAACAAAATGGTGATTAAATCATAACAGGAACAACTTTTTCTTCATATCGACAAGAATAAGTGACTTTGGTTACAACAAGAGAATTATTTTTATAATGTATTTTTAATATCGAGTGATTTAGACTTAGTATACCTTTGGAAAAAGAGACTAGTTTCAAACAACAAGTGTCCAAGTACAGACCGTAACACAAAAATGTTTGCGCCACAACTCTTTTTTCTCTTGCTGAGTATTTCAAAAGCTTTTTCTGATCCTGGTAATTATAAGGACAGCCCTTTATACGAATTATATGAAGGTAAAAATTTTTCATATACAAAAAAATTATTTGAAGAATGATTTCTATAAAATGGAAAATAATATTCAATCGGATTAAACATTTTTGAAAATAATTATTATTTAATAAACTAAGTTATTTCTATGAAACAAAATTCAAGATAAAATATTATGTTGCTTTTGATAGGAAGCGAATGTTTTCTTGAAATCAAAAAAGGTATTTGCAAAATGATTCAGGACTGTCCTGAAGTTTATATTCTCATAGCTCAAAACAAGCGTCCTCGGCATTGTGGTTTTGTTGATCATATGCCTGTTGTTTGTTGTTCCTACGGTAAAACCGTAGTTGATGGTAAGGAAAAGAAATACATAAAATTAATTACTGTTATTTTTTTGATAGGGGGATATAGAATTGACTCTGAGATCAGGACAATCGGCGTCCACTTTAGTTTATTTTTTCAGAATTTTGGTAATTTAATTAAGATTTCTTGCTTTCAGGGGCTTCGGATGGAGCAGGTCTTATTGACGTTAGATTAGGACAGGATGACAATTAGGCCTTGAAAAATAAAGAATATAAAATTATTAAAAAATTAATTTCATAATATGGCCAATTAAAAGTAAAATTTGTATTTCTAGCCATTTGTTCGTAAGATTTTTCATTTGTTTCAGAGATAGCAAATGAATATATTGCACAACGTGATTACTCAACAATCCAATACATTACTAAACAACGATTAAAAACTGATTTAAACTAATAAAGCTTTGCGTTATTTATATGTATACAGTTACCGCTCACTGTTACAACGTACGTGTTCGAATAATTTATTACGACAATGTGTAATCAATAAGTAATTGAATTGACAATAAAAATTGCAATTTTCTTTCTTTGCATTGGTCAAATAAGACCTTATTTTTTTGTCTTTAATGAAACAATCAAATTAGTTTATTTCTTTCAATCTAAATTGGAACGACATTTTGAACATCAATTCAATTTAAAATGAAACCTGATAAACCATGAAAGGCTCCCAAATCAAACTTTGAAAATTATTTTCTATTGCGTAATATCACATTCACATCATAACCGATTCACCGGTTTTTTCAAGTATGTAAATAATTTCCATCATAATGAGTAAATTCCAGAATCAGACACAGTTTTAATCAAGCATCCGCTAAAATCAAAACGAAATTTAAAAATCCTTGTTTTATTTCAATCGTTTTTTATTCACAAATAATGCACTTCCAAATACACGTACTAACAATTTTTTTGCAAATTTTGTTATTTATAAGTCCATTAAGTGCTGTGGAAATCAGTTTTCAGAAAACACTTCAAAGAAGAACATCATGGGAAGGTATAACAATGAAAAGTATATTGACAATAAAATAAACCTAGAAAAAATAACGAAAAAAACCGAAAAAATAAATCGAAAAAATACCTGCAGGTGCTACATACAACCAAGCGGTTTGCAGCAATGGGAACTGCTCGTTACTTGAGAAATGTCCAGAATTTATACAATTCTTGGATGCCGGTATGAGGCCCAGATTTTGCGGTTGGATCCAAAATTTTGGTCGATTGCAACCTATGATTTGCTGCCCATCGAACATGAAACAATTTGAACAACAGTTTTCTATTAGGAATCAATACTTTTCAAATAGTTTTTTCAACCGGACAGATTCTGGTGATAATCAATATATTCGCAACATAGTGCAAAGTTCATCTTTCAATTCAGAACCAGAACGTAAAACAGAACAAAATTTCCCGGCTAAGTCTAATTTAAGTACTTCGTATTTGGATTTGATTAATGAGAAAATTTTCTCAGTATTTGGTCCGAATCCAGATACACTCGGATCTGCAGACAAATTAGTTCATTTTGAATCGAAAAATGAAAAGACAACCACTCCAAGAGAAAATATAATGTGTAAACCGTTTATGTAAGAAGAAAATTTATATTTATGAGCAACTTACATTTGCATTAAAATGTTTAAAATGTATTTTTTTATTGTAGGAGAAAAAAGTTATCCGATATAAAACCTATTGAAAATAAAGAGTCATCATACGAAAAATTCATCAAACTGCAGAAAAAGTACGACCAACTATGGTTTGGAAAAGCAAGTAGAAAAAGTTAGTCTCTTAACATTTTTGTTTAAATATTAACTGTTGAAATTTATTATTTAGTTAGTTATTATTTTTAAGTGTGCAAACGCTATGCCATGCGTAGCAAGTGCCAAACTGTACCTTTTATTATTGGCGGTTCTCCTGTAAAAGCCAAAGAACACAGCCATACAGCTGCGATTGGATTTTTGGACAAAAAAGAAAACCAAATCAGATGGAACTGCGGTGGTACATTAATATCTGAAATATTTGTCCTCACTGCTGCACATTGCCTCAACAGTTTTGCATGGTCTCATTTAATAAAATTTATTTAAAAAAAAGTTGATGTTGTTAAATTTAAATTAAATTTGGAAATTTTGTGACTATTTTCAGGGGACCACCGACTTGGGTGCGACTCGGAGATTTGAATTTAAACAGCAACAACGACGGGATGCCTCGAAATTACAAGATTATCGAGAGAACCAAGCACCCAAGATTTGTCCAGTCTTCATATTACCATGATATCGGTTTAATTCGACTAGAGGAAACGATAGAATTCAATGAGTACGTTCGTCCAGCTTGTTTATACATGGAAGAAAGAGCAGAAGAGTCGAACAAACAGGCCACAGCAACTGGTTGGGGCAAAGTGGATAGAGGTGACAAAAATCTTCTGTTTCTTAAAACAAACTTTACGAATTATTTTTTTTATAAAGATTTGTGATTTTTGTTGTAATTTTGAATTTCATTCTAATTTAATTTATTTTGTTATAAACTGTGAATTGAAATTTCATTTCTTGCAAAAAGTGTTTTAAAACGATGAATCGTTTAATTCAAGGTGAAAATAAAAAATCAGATGTTTTGATGAAAGTCCAATTGCCCCTAATCGATTACCAAAACTGTTATCAGTATCATCCGCGTAACTTTCATCTAAAAAGTGGAATCCTGGCTGATTATCAGATGTGCGCAGGAGCGGTTGGAAGAGACACTTGCGAGGTGCTTCTAACGATATCTATCAACTGTAAACATTTCATATACATTGAGAAATAATTTAATAAATTTGATTTTTCGCAGGGTGACAGCGGTGGTCCTTTATTTATACGCATGTTCGGTTACCAATGTCTATACAGTATCATAGGCATTACCAGTTTTGGTTCGTTCTGCGACAGTAAAGTACCTGCGGTTTACACTCGACTGTACAACTATATTTCATGGATTGAAAATATTGTGTGGCCTGAGGAAGTCAAATTGTTTCAACAGAGTGGAGATAACTTTACTTTTTAGCAAACAAAAATATGATTTATCATTAATTTGTAAGACTTTTAAAGTAATTTTTTACCAGAAATAAACTTACTACTTATTCAACGATAAAATGATTATAAATTTCCTTCCATTAATCGCGTCTTTATTTAAATGAGTAACAAAATTACAAGTGATAGCCAGATTTGTATTGAAAATCATAATCATAATCACAATTATGGTAAACGGTCAAGTCTTAAGTTTATGGGATGTTTGCCAAGTAGTCCTTAACGTTGGATGGATCTAGTCTGCGGAAGCCGCTGGCATCGCAGATGCCCACTTCGATATTGTCAGCAGTCATCTGACCCTCGAAACCTTCCTTCAGAGTCAGGATTGCGGTGTGGACAGCATCGTCAAGCTCTAAATCTTCGCTGTACCGCTTCTCCAAGAACGTTTTTCCGTTGATGAAGTTTTTGCCCATCGCAGTGGCCTTCCAGGCGAAATACGCACCGGATGGATCGCACTGGAATAGGTATGGTCTATCGTTGTCCCAGCCACAGATCAAAAGTGACACACCGAACGGTCTCACTCCACTAAAAAAAATTATACAACGATATTAAATTAATAAATAGCCTTTTATTCGTACATTTGTAGTTTTAAACTTGACTTAGTGGAATTGTTTGTAATTTTAGGCCAATTTTCAATAACTAAAACTTTGTAATTTTCAATTGGTTATTTCAAATTGTAACAGAATGAATGATTATTTTGTAACGCAAATGATTTTATACCCAGACTGTGTGTATTCTTGCATTAGCATGGCCACACGTTGGACTAATTGAGCAGTTGGTATGGGTTCTTGATAAATAAGTTTATATTGCTGGGCAATTTTGCGAGCTTGTTTGACAATGAGCCTGTAATCCGGTCCCATTCCGCTGTAGACCATGCCGATATGGTCAGTGATGATCTCCACTTTGTTGATACTGTGCTCATCATATAGTATCGATTTGTGCTTGTTTTCTGTCGCAAGGACTATGCCATTAGAGGCTTTGATACCCACACTTGGAGCACCGGCTGCTACTGCTGCTAAGGCATATTCGATTTGAACTAATTTACCAGATGGACTGTAAAGAAAACAAATTTTCACTATATTTTCGAAAAAAAAAATGATTTAAAAACAATCCAGATTGAACAAATTTTAGTGTAATATTTTCTGCTTAGTTTTTGAAAGGGCAAAAACTTTTTTTGGTATTTTAAGCAGCTTTTTGTTTAGAAAGAAATAAATTCCAAGTGATTTAAAAATTGCAACAAAATTTATTTTTCAAAAATTTAAAATCAATCTTGAGAGTAAATATAAACAAAATGTCAAGTCACGATTTAAAGGAAACGAAAACTAATTACACTAAGGTAAGTTTTAACAATTAAAAATAATTTATAATTATATCTATTTGTATTTGTTTCTTTCTGTCGCAATTTTTGTTGATTTTAATTGTTTGATTTAAATGACTTCGTAAACTTTAAAATTTTGAGGTTAGTTTTTGTAAAACAAGCAGTTTTTATAGAAAGTATACAACGTAGAAACCAGTCCTTTTGAAAAACGAATGACAAACTTTTTAAATTCAATTTCAGTTGTATAAAACCCACCTGAATGTTGTTAAAGAAAAACTGTATCTTTCCGTAGCCATGACAATTGCTTTTTCACTTGACGGTGCACTGAACCAATTTGCAATTGATGAAAATTGAATCCCTCAATATCGAATCGAGAATCGAAATTCTCGATTAATCTCGATCTCGCTCTCGATTTACAAGACTTTGCTACATATACTTTGCTAAGTTCGCACAACTTTTTCGTATCGAACCAACGTACAAAATTACAAATCCACTTCCCACTTCACAGCACTACACACAGCGCGTCACTACGTCGTGTATATCATATATGATTTCTATAATTAAGATTTGAGGTTATGTTGATAGTTGTGTTTTGTTGTGGACCACGTTACACATCGAAACTGTTTATTGCAATTTAAAATTTTAAAAATATTTGACATATTATTATATGTCAAAGTATAAATGCTTCGTTTTACAACAAAAGTCGTTAATAACAATCAATCACGTATGCTCAGTTCAATTCAAATTTCAATTATAAATATTTTGAACTAAAACAATAATTGTAAAAAGAAAATAATTGAGAATCTTTTCTTTTGTTTCAGTGTTAATGAGTATAGTAAGGACCATGTCGAACGTAAATCCTTTGATTTCTGAACAACCAATGATAAGTGAAGAAAAAGGCAAGGCAGTAAAAAGAGCAGCCCCAGAAGAAATATCGAATGAAGATATAAAGCAATTAAAAACAGAAGACAAACCGAAGAGGATTAAAAAGAATAATTGTGCAATGCTCATGGGGTATCTTGGGGCTAATTATTATGGTATGCAGAAAAACGACGGGGTTAAAACCATCGAGGAAGAACTGTTTAAGGCATTGTTTGCGATAGACCTTATAAACGAAGAAAATTTACAGACTATTCAGACAGTTCACTTTCAAAGAGCTGCTAGAACTGATAAATATGTTTCTGCAGCTGGACAGATAGTTAATTTAAAATTGCGTAAGAAAAAAAGTTGAAAAGTATTTTTCAGATTTGTTAACTTTTTTATGTTCTAGCTTTTTGTAATTTTTGTTTGCGATTTTAGCTGTTGATCCTGACAGAGATTTGATAAACAAACATCTGCCTGAAGATATAAGGATTTTCTCAATCAAAAGAGTGACAAAAGGTTTTAACAGCAAATCCATGTGCGATGCAAGAACTTATTCTTACACGATTCCCACGTACACTTTTGCAACTGACAAAGTTTGCTGCAATTATGACGGGACCGAAGTTGAAGAATTGTACGAAAAGAAAATCCAGGAATATTCGCTGATAGATGGAAAACCTTGTTTTGAATACAGAATATCAGATGAGAAACTCGAGCTGTTAGCAAAGATGTTGAAAAAGTTTGAAGGGTCGCACAATTTTCACAATTTTACTTCCAAAGTGTACGGATAATCAAATTACATTTATTTTTTTTCACAGAATCAAAGTCATTTGGTTCTGAAAATGTTATTGGTAATTTAAATGTTGATTTTTTAAATTTTAGACGACCACTGGATCCTCGAGCCAGACGATTTATAATGAGTTTTACAGCAGGAAAACCATTTGTTGAGAAAGGCGTTGAGTTTTTGACACTTGAAGTTAAAGGACAAAGTTTTATGATGCACCAAATCAGAAAGATGATCGGTATGGTGATTGGAATTTTGAGGGAATCAACAACTGAGGAAGTTTTCGACAGATGTTTTTTGGAATCAAAAATTGATCTTCCTAGAGCTCCTGGTTTGGGTTTGGTATTAAAAACGGTAATATTCTTAGCTCAAAATTATTGATAATCCATTCAATGATTATTTTTTTCATTTAATTAATATAGAATTGCTATTTTTAATTGTATAGGTACATATGGATTACTACAATAGAAGGTACGGTAAAGATGGGGTGCATGACAAACTCGACTGGACGGAGTGCAAAGAGATGGAAAAGTTTTTCAAGGAACGCATTTTGCAACACATTATAGAGACGGAAATCAAAGAGAAAAAGTATTTATCTGGGAAAACCCCGAATGTTTATGAAGATAATAGTAGGAGAAACTAATTGTTTGTTTTATTATTTTTCCAGCATGATTTATTGGTTAGCAAATATGCCGTACCATAAATTCAACATCAGACTCGAAAATGCAGAACGTGAAAATAATGATAAAAAAGATATTGACATGAAATCGAATGAAAACGAAGAAGACAAAGATGAAGATACAAATTCAGAAGAACTAATAATGGATAGAACATCTTCATAGGCTTTGCAATTATTTTTAAGAACATTTTCACAAAAATCGTGTACATAGAAGTATGTAAAATGCTTGTTTATATCGCATCAAAAGGTCGTCTGGATTAAAAGTTTGTTGTAAATAAGAACAAATCTCAGAAATGTTTACTTCTTTGAACAAAACAATCGGTTCGAGCGCATGCGCCGGTGTCGTTCGCAAAGATCGTTTCTTAGCGGTTAAACAAAGTGCGATTCAGTGCGAATCTGTGCGTCTCACAAGAGCGGTACGCTTTTAGTCGCGCTTGCGGCATATTTTGTTTTAGTTGAGTAACATTCATGGAAAATGAAGATAAGACCCTCGCTTTTAATACTCATTTATGGTAAAACTTTGCTCATTAACTTTTATTGTTGGTCTATTTTTCACATTTTTTTAGTTTTGTTGGGGAACCCCAGTGTTTTTTCCCACTCAGGCACGCGGCAACTGATCGAAGGTCAAATGCACTTTTAGATTATGTAAATCTGTTTGTTTTAAACGGGAAAAATAAGTGAAATTCATTTGTCTGAAGTGAATAAAACAAACTATTTTAATAATCGTTAAACAATGTCAAAAAATTGTAATTGAGTCGATTTGTTTAAGTTGAATATTACAACGTACGGGAATTACCGGTTCGCCGCATCATGGGAATTTCCCATTTGTCGTAAATAAACTTCTTCTGAAGTTGAGAAAAGTTTCATATTAAAAATGCACTTGAACTTTTGTTTGCTCAGTTCATTTAATTTGGATTTATTTACAAAAAACATTAAACATTTTCAATAATGTGTAATTGCGAAACGTAGTTTGCTTTGAGGGAAGTGTATTACCAGAACTACAAATCTGATCAAATTAAAAATTTTTCACTAATTTGATGTTGAAAATTATAAAAATCTAATAAAAATGTAAAAAAAGTTTTCTATTGAAAAATTATTGTTATATTATCGTTGTTCATATTATTTGTTTTGTTTTTTTTTCCTTTTATGTTACAACAAAAGATGTGTCATTTTTATTCTAAATGACGTATGAATGGACCAATATTTTTATCATCACTATTTTAGATAATAAAGTTTGCATATCAAAATTCAGAAATAAAAAGACTAAGAAAAACCTTGCAAAACCGGTTGGCATAGATTGTTATGGGCACCAGTATGATTGCCCTTGAATTCAGCGCGGACCGTCAGAAAGTTACAATAATCCTTCAGTTTCTTTTCAAATCCTACGACTCAATAAAAAAAAAGTAATATTTTTCGTTTCCAACGAATCTAAAGGTGGTGCACTAATACAAGCCTTAGAATGGAATTCTGATAGCAATAATCGCCAAGGTACCGTAATCACTTGTTCGTAAGTATTTTTTCAACTCCAACTTCCAATTTTCAACTCGTCATCTAACTAAAATAATTGAAAAAGTATTTTTATTTCTCAGCGCGCTGCAATTCAAGTGTAAAAATGGCGATTGTATTCCTTCCGAACGTCTTTGTGATGGCAGAGCAGAGTGTAGAGACAAGTCTGACGAGACACAACTTGAGTGTTCACGACCGGAAATTAGGTGTCATAGGAAGGCATTTAGGTGCTCGTACGGTGCATGTGTCGACGGAGATGTTGTGTGCAACGGTGTCAGGGACTGCTTAGATGGCAGCGATGAGCTTCTACCGCAATGTTCTAACGATTCGTCGAGCAAGGTCGTTGAAATAAGCAATTTTAACAATTGCACAGACGAAGAGTTCAAGTGCAACGATGGCCAGTGCATCAACTACCTGCTGATCTGCGATGGTAAAGCCGATTGCAGAGACCGGTCCGACGAGACCATTGAAAATTGTGCGTCCTCGAAGTGAGCAATACTTTGATATCTTTATCACAAAATGAAAATTAACAAAATAACATTACGTCAGAGATTTTTGAATTCTTAGTCATTGATTAATTATCTGTCATTAGAAATCAGTTATTAAACAATCCTTCTGCTGGAAAAATCTGTTATAAAAAATAAGCGATCTAAGAATGACAAAATCGTACAAGGAAAGTCATTTTAGTTTCTATTTTCTTTTTCAGTTTTAATCATTCCTCTGTCGATTATAAATTTTAATTGACTTGTTTTTTTCAGCTGTTTAGGAAAGTCTTTTCGTTGTGCGTACGGAGCTTGCATAGATGGCGATCTGAAATGCAACAACGTGCAAAACTGCGTGGACGGTTCGGACGAGGACAGGGAAATGTGTAGCAGGACAACATTCCGGCCGTATTACGAACCGACCACCAGGCCTCCAGGTAGACCGCCGCCAGGTTACTCACCAGATACTCCCAGACCGCTGCCAGGTTATTCAAGACCAAGTCCGGTTAACCCTACGATCCCTTGTAGAATCCCACCTCAGCCTGAAAAAGGTCGGTGGAAACTCCACATGTCACATTGTCCTAACCGGCGGAACTGCCAACCTGACCCCTGGATTGAATCTTTGGGTCCTGGAAGTCACCTAGTTTACAGTTGTGATGATGGATTCAAACTCGATGGCAACGAGAATGTCTTCTGTACTACGCAGGGAATGTGGGCTGGTATTCCGAGATGCGTCGGTTAGTTTGAAATTTTCACTTTAGACAATTGAAAAAATAAAAGTTTTCAATTAAATATTTTACATGTATATGTTTAAAATTTTGGATTGATTCGTTTAAATGAATTGTCTTGAATTTGCAGAGATCAGATGCAAGTCGCTGGTTTCAGTGTCAACTCAAGTGGAGTGTAGTTTAAATAAACAGTGGAGATCATGCGAGAATGAAGCGGAGATTAATACCTTAGCTCAAATAACGTGTCGTAGCAGTTATCAACCAGATCCTACCGTTCTTACTCAAAGGGATTTGGTGACTTGCAACAGCTCAGGCGAATGGGAACCTCAGCCGATCAGGTGTATCCCAGGTCCGATCTCAATAAACGTTCACATTAACGGGAACGTTTTTGTACTAGAAAATAACACCATTATCAATTGTCTAACCCCGGCGATGATCAGTCAAACGTCCGCTAGTAAATCTAATCTGAATTCGATCAGAAGATAGTTATTTGTTATACAAGAGAGCTTGCGAAACGAAATTGATATTGTAGCTATAAACGGTAATAAAATTATTGTTTATGAATATTCAACGTGTTTGCTGATTTTGTGGAAACTGTAAAACTTGTTTGTGAGAGACTGCATAAAATGAATTGTTATGTTACAGTTTGCGGTGTAACAACAACAAAAATGAAACCCTTCATTGTGAGAGGTTCTCCTGCTAAAGTGGGCGATTTCCCCTGGCACGCGACTCTGTACATGAGAAGCGGTAACAAAATCGAGTTCATTTGTGGCGCTTCAATTGTTCGAAGAAATGTGCTTGTGACTGCTGCCCACTGCGTGTTTAATGAAGACACTGCCCAAGTTGAAGACGCTTCCTTATTTTACATCGTTACTGGTAACATTTTCCAGGACTATGATTCGAGACATCACAATAATAGAACCGTTAAAAAAAGAAGAGTAAGTTATTTAAGTAAACAAAAACGAAAAAACAAGTCCAATTTATATTTTGGAATAAAACTGTGACCCTTTGTTTTAGGTTAAAAACATTTTTGTTCAATGCTATTATACTGGTTACGAAGGAAACTATGCGTGGGACATAGCAATTTTGCAGATTGACGAACCGTTCACTTTTACTTCATCTTTGATGCCAATATGTTTAGACCCAACTGGGCTGACAGAAAAAATTGCACTATCCGAGGGCAGTTCAGGAAGAGTCGCTGGTTTTGGGCGCACAGCCACGGGAAATTCTAGTTCATACTTGCAAACACTCAACGTGTCATACGTCTCGACTTATAAATGCAAAGTTGAAGCTGGGGAGAGCGATAAATTTATTACTCCTGACAAGTTTTGCGCCGGTTTCAAGAATGGTGAATTTTAGATCGAAAATCGAATATTAGCTCAATATGAAAAATAAATGGTTTATCCTTTACTAAAGATGATACACAGATCACTGAAATAAGTTTATTTCACAGGTTCGGCTGTCTGCAATGGCGACAGCGGCGGCGGTCTGGTGTTCAACAATGGGCGGTTATGGTATTTGCACGGAATCGTAAGCGCAGGATTGGAAGCAGTTGTTTTAGGTGTTGATCGTATTTGCGACAGCTTCTCTTACACATTGTACACTCAAATGTCGCACCACATGCGTTGGATTCAAGATATACTGACGAGTATTGAAACAAATGAAGTCGTTCATCCTTGTCCGAAACGCAAGAGAAAAGATTGATTAGAATTTGAGATTACAACGGATTTTGCCATTTTAATACAATCAAGGCTAAATATTTAGTAATTTTGCGTAACAACATTTTTCTTTTTGATGATTGCAATTTTTGAATGTTATTTTTGTTAGATTATATTTGAATTTTTATTGTAATTTTTGCAATACAATTTGTATTAAACAGTTGCTCAGCTTGATTGATAATTTTATGAATATATTTATGATTGAGATTTTTGGCTGAGAAGAAAACGATTTTTAAAATTGAAATACAAAAATCAGGTTGGAAAATGCGAGATTCTTTTATGAGTTTATTGCGACCACGAAGAACTGTAAACTTGGAGATAAAATATGAAAAGAGCAATAATGTTGACATTGATATTACGTTAGTTCATATGTACGAACGATGGAATCAATAAAACAAGCTTTCAAGTGCATCTGAATTATAAATCATGTGACCGTGATGCGTTAAGTATTCTTTGATAAAGTAGAGCAATAAATTTAGATCAATTTCAATGAAAGAAAGATGCCATTACTTAGTAACGCAGCATATCATTTTCAAGTCTTACTATCCATTATTCATTTCTGTAACACCGGGAAACAATTCCAAAAAATTGTTTCTGTTTTTTTTTCTAATGTATTATTTCTTTAAAAATGATAAAAAAAATTTTGATTTTAAATTCAAAATTGATTCAGATTGAAGTGAGGAAGAAACAGATGATTGAGTAGGTATATCAAGTAATATCATCAAAATGGCTGAGATTTGAGCTCATCGTCGTTTTATGGACGCATAATAAATGGAACATGCAATAAATCGTACCATTAAATGTATTAAAAGTTTAGCGATCCTGTACTTAGAAGTGGCTTTCTAAACTAATCCAACGTGTCACACACTGTTCGTCTCTAGTCGCTCATTAATTATCATCTAATTACGCTCGAGATAACGCGGAGTGTTAGAAATTACACTTAATTGGGCTATGATTATGAACGCTTAATTCACTCGGGAATTAACTCTTCGAGCCTGCATCGTAGTCTGCATAATTTTTTCATCCCACTGTGATCCTGTACGGTTGACCACTGTCGAAATTTTTCTCTCAACTCGACGAATAACTCAGATTCTACGGGCAAAATTGGTCTAACTTAATTGACCGAGTTTGTAGTTTGATTTGATAAATTAAGAGGATTATCCTGCTGTCTCAAATGAAACCCTGTTCATCTTTTTAACATCCATATAAAATAATTGACATTAATACGATTTCCGTCGTCTGAATTAAATCTAACTTTGCCAGAAAAAAGAAAAAACTTTTGCTGACTTATGTTTTATTCACTTATTTTATTTCACATTGTAGCAATTCTGGCAAGATTTGATATTTTTGAAAACACGGATGTCTCGAAAAAGTGCTGAAACGGTATGCATATCGACGCTGGGAGCCAAGCCAAGTTAAGGTAACGGGGTAGGGGTACAAAAAGATGTCAAGGAGCATCGACAAATCATTGTGGCGATGCTTTGCGATAACATGTACATCCCCACGTGAAGATGATGTAATACGAAAAGTCCGGCATACCATCGTACAACTTTTTCACTCATCCTGGGACCGCCTTCTCAGCGGAATAAATTATACGTGCATCAAGTTCTGGAATGCGAAGCAAGTATTGCAGCTATTTTGCGAATTCGTTTCTGCCGAAGCGACGTTGGGGGAGGTTCATCCAATTCGAGCGGAATGAAGCGATGCAGAAACGGACCGACATTATTTATCATTACATTTTTGTGATCGAACAAAACAATCCGAAAAATATCGAAACAAGCGAAAAAAACGTCCGGACACCGATCACTATCAATTCGGTTGAACGCTTTTTGTCCAATTTAATGTCTGTACCCTGTCTGACCAAACGGCATTTGTATTCCTTGCCTGCTCGGGTTCGATAGAATTTTGTAATTCCGACCGACCCCGCGGTTCCAAAAATGATTCACTTTGTGACGTTTTTTTCTTCTCCCAATTGTTATTACAAACTAATTTGTTGATTGTTGTTTTACTTTGAGTTGTTTGGAGTCACGATACATTTTAATTTTCTCTACTTGATTGACTTGATATAAAAACTCGATGTCGAGGTTGTGTCTTCAGGAAAAGACCTTGATGCTCTTATCTTGGAGCTTGCATGTAAGGCACAGTAAAAGACGATGAGACTTGGTCAACATATAGCCAGATGCCGAAGATGCAAACTTACAGGTCACGTTCTGTCTTTATGACTTGTCGGCAATTTCACTATCGGCGCAAACGATCGGCAAATTCTAAGAACATATATTCAACCTGTACATATTAATTTTCATCCGACCGTTAAACACCCGAAGGGTTTATTTAATACTCTCCGTTTTTTTCGTTAGTTTTTTTTTTAGTACTTATCTCGTACTAAAAAAGGAAGGAAATTGTTCAAAACATGGATTTCAAAGAGACTTACATTTTCACATTTTTTGATTATCAAAAGTGATTATGCTCGGAAACGAAGCGTAACTTAAAATAGATTTTTTTAATTAAAAGCCGAGAGTAGTGTGAGTGTAGGCTCTGATTCGCGACCTTGCTGAGAATGCACTTTTCTAATTAAAGTTATATTGACGCTGGTTATCGCGTGCAATCGTGCATTTTCATTATGATAAATCGTTTGTAAGAAAAAATATTGAATTACGTTTCTTGGAAAACTTACGACATTTTTCGATTATTTGACAACAATTTTTGTTATAAAATCTGTCGAAAAAAATCAGGTTATTTTTCAAATAAGGTAAATGTACCCCTTATCGTGACTATCTCTTTTATCGTGATTTTTACTTGAAAAATGCATTCATAAAACGATAGAAAGTAATAGTTTATAACATCATTAACTTGTATTTGTAACTTGTATTTGTAGATCAATTATCAGAGCCACAATTTGATTACATGTAATTTGAATTTTGAATTTATTATTAATAATAGACACTCACGATAAGGGGGCTTAAAGTCACGATAAAGGGTACATTTACCTTAGACTCTGTTAGATAAAATGTCATTTTTATATGATTGAAACAAACTGGAAACAAATAATAATAAATTTGACCGAGGGATTAGCCCGATATAAAAAAAATTGTGTTCAAACTGTGTGTGGTCGTGACAAAAGATTATTCTAATATCCCGTTAAAGAAGTTATTGACGCGCAAAATAGAAAGTTATACCACTGACAAACTTAGACCACTGTACATCTTGATGCAAATCGAAGTTCAGTTCTGCGTACAAAATTATTGACAACTTTTGCTGACCTTTGCTGAGAAATAATCTTCGTTGCGTTTCAATATCTTCGAGACTTATTTTCAAGTCTGGATCATTTTTTGACAATAATAAGCGGTGGGTTTGGGAGTCTACTGCTCATTTCGAAAAGACCCACAAAAGCGTTTGCGGACATTAACTGGCACTCGTACGTCACTTCCTTTATCCTGATAGCACGAAGTTGAAGTAAACTCTGGTAATAACTTATCAGATAATAAATAATATTAACTAATTTGGAAAACAGTTATGTTATATTTGTAACGACCGAGTAACTGTTGCAAATATTGGGTTTAAGTAAGCTAGCAAGGCGCCTCGTTCGAGCTGTTCACGTAATAGCTGATTGGAAGTGCCAGTGTTGAGTTAATAAACATCTGATTAACGGTGAAATATGAAATCTCGTGATTTTAGTCCACGTATTTTATGTAATAATTGATTCGATTAGTTTAATGAATGGAACCAGTCACATGTTCAATTATGTATACAGTGTAACCAATTGTGCAGCTTCATAATGAAGGTACACGCTTCAGCTCGAATCCACGCTAAAATTACAGGGTGGCTCGAAATAATGCTAAAAAGATAACAATCTTTTTAATGTTAGTTAGACTTTGATGAATTATGTTCTTACACAAATTTATTCGTTAAAAAGTGAAATAACTTTAACATGAGTTACATTCTTCAGTTGATCCTCATCTGTAATTAGATTTAAGTTTCTTGAGTACAAAGATATTTTTTTCGTTCTTTCATTTTTATGAAAAATGAATAATTTTACGATCCAACTTCCAACTTTTTATGAAGTCTGACCAAATTAAGACCTCTACCACTTACGCGTACCAAACATGAAAACGTGATTTAACTTAACAATATTTTTTCAACACGAACTATGATACAAAATCATCATGTTTAAAAATACATCATTTAAAAACACACAAACAAGATATTGTGCAGTACAACATATTTTTACAAGTAAGAAATTAGACTAATGTGAATTCTTACTAGTCCATATTTTAAACGTACAAATTTATGTTTTGCTTCAAAACACGGGTATTAACAAATAAAGTACATTTTCAACATTAATTCCGTTCAATAATAACCAGTTAACTAACATTTTAAAAAGCACTAATTTTTTAAATTGTTCCGAAGACTTCAAAATGAAATTCCAATTTTAAATAAAACATTCATTTTCACCATCAAAATTAAATTCCAACATAATAAGCATCAATATTTAGCATGAAAACGCATACTTACGTTTAACATTTCATTTTATATATAAGTTGCTATGTTTTACTGATACTTCGTGCTACAATTAGGTGGAAATAAAATCAGGTCAAATCAGTTAAATTTTGTGCTTTAAAAATTGTCAACAAATGGCTTCTTTTCCTCGCTCGGTCGTTTGAAAACAATTTACAGTAAAATTTGAATCATTAATTTAAATACTATGTAATAAAAAAGGGCTTAGTTTTGTTGTTTATCGGGAGGGCAAAAAGAATGGAGTATCGGCGACAAGGCTCTTCATCTGAGATTAATAAAGTGAAGAGAGGAGACAGTGTATCGGTTTTGATGCGATCTCGGTGCGCTTGCGAAGGCGAGGGTAAAATGGACGAACTCGTTAGTAGTGAAAAAGTCGGTAGGAGCGCGGCTGAAAAGCCGGTTTTGATTGCACCGGGCTCATGAACAGAAACGGAGTATGCTGGGGGATGGAGGCGCGCGGTGCTGCAACGGCGGCAGGGGTGTTCGAGCCAGGCGACAAAGGGGGTTGCATTCTACGGAGGCTGTAGTATCTCCGCGGACTCGAACAACGCTGCAGCTTCGCGGCCCGCCACATCCGCGATCATGCACCTTGCAGATCGATGTCCAGCCTCGGCCTCGGCTTGCGTCGCGTCGTCAAAGACTGATTTTGTTTACGCGCTTGTGTAACCTGCCCCGGTTGTCGCTCCAGCAAACCAGGCCAGCTTGTGTTTGTGTTGTACGAGCATCCGAATTGTCACAGTGCTTGTGTTTTGTCCGTGTGTACACTGCAGACAAACTACCAGGCTAGATTTTAATCAAGGTAGGTCTCCAGTGCTAACAACAGTTTCAACAAATTAAGGAGCTTTGAGTAAACGAACAATTTCATATCTCCATTTTTTTTCGTTGAATCAAATTCTTTTTTAGTTGGAATTTTTCAAATTTTTATTCACTTTGGTTCGAATATGAGATTCATTTTTCTTGTCATGGTATCTTTATCTTCTGACATGAATTCAGTCTGATGCAAAAGCTCAGGCAAGCATAACTTGGATTTTTTATGCTTCATGACTCGGGTTTAGTAGAGTTAAATTTTAGTATCTGAATTCCACAACAAAAGTTTTGGCTGTGATTTAAGTGATGACGTTGGGCAGAAAGTCTTTGGATTGTGAAGATGCTAGGTTCATAGGTGATGGGGATTACAAAGTTTGTCTAATAAGAAATGAGTTGCGGCAAAAAAATCCGATGAATTAAGTGCGGTGTGTTCCTTTGAGACCCGGCGCCCGAACATATTATTCACAGGAATCCGAAATGTGTGGTCCACTTTTTGTGAACATTGTGTGAAGATTATACTCCGTTAATAGTGAAACCGCAGCTCTCTGGACGTAATTAATGTCTTTAATTTCTCTCTATGGGATCCATTTTGATTCTAATTTATTAGCCATGTAACAGACCGTGAATCATTGTTGATTTTCCTCGCTAGATAGAGCAACACTGTTAAACTCGATCTCACCATGCTATTTGTTCGGCTGTTTTAGGATGAAAATTAGCTTTGGAAACCAGACAGAATCAAAATTTGAGTTTCCATTGTCGCGGTCCTTGGGAACTAAGCGGTTATTTAAAACTGGAGGTTATAAATTAACCTGGTAATAAGAAGTTTTAAAGTCAGATTGATGACGTCCCATCGAGACCGACGGTTAATTACCATCCGACTTATCTCTTCGTTTTTCTTTTGATTGAAATGCCAAACCTCTGGCTGACTTGTCACTAATTGATCGTTACGTTTAATTAACCGAGCCGTTGCCAAGACACATTATGCAAAATGGTTTCCGATTTATTAAACCAATTCACGGTTCTACTATTTTCGGACAATTAGATCTCAAGTGCTCAACTTTTTATCACACAGCCTAGAGACTTGTGCTCCGCTCAATAACACAGAAAACGTATTCATTTGCTGCCCATTCACATTTTTCTTCACAAAAGATTTTCTTCAAACATTGAGCATTTTTTGTTACTTTTGTTATTAAAAACGTTCGATCCGATTAAATAATTAGAGAAATAATGCGGCGGCTGTGAAAATGATTCTTGGGTGACGCTGACGCTGATCAAAAAATTGAATTTAATAAATATTATTGAAAATTTATATCAGAATTACTTTCACGTCAAACGTGAACTGTCGTGAGATAATGTATTATTTTAGGAAACTTGTTCAAAATTAGAACATCGTTTTTAATCAAAAATATCTAAAACTAACTTGTCAATGCTAAACTTCTTGAGTTTAAAAGCTTTTTAAGTTTTCCTGCGACGATCATAATCAGGTGACAAAAAATGTGACACACTGAATCGACATAAGAAACCGATTATTTGAAACAATAATAATTCATAGAAAATAAAATTAAAAACCTCGATATAGTTTGTTACTTTTTTTTACTGAAAAGTATTAATTTAGTCAAGTAATCCGCATCTCATCCTTATGAGACTTAAAGGTTTGACAAACCGATCGTTTGACAAAAGTGATTACTAATTGAAAAAAAAATATATTATCTGATAGAGAATTTAACGCTCTAAATTTCGAGAAAATTGAGTTTGAAAATCGTCAAATTTAACGTTGGTTCTTATGGAGGGTCATGTCTACCTGAGACAACTTTGAATTTTAGTTAGAGATGTGAAGTTGCTAGAATAACAAAAAGTATCAAAATTAAAGTTAAGAATCTTAAGAATATTATTTTTCAAACAAATATAAAAATTACCGCACTTTAAAAGATAAATGCAATAAAAAAGTTTGCTTACATCGTTTTCGGAAATCATGGCTGCCAATTCTAACCTAACCTAATGGACTGAACTAGTCAAATTGTATCTTATTTTGCAAAACAAAATGTTTCCTTTACTTTTTTATGTAAAAAAATATCACCAAATTATTTGACGATTTTTAAATAACATTTTGTATATATTGTTAGAAAAAATTTAGTCTTGATTTTGACTAGTGTGGTAGACGATCTTACTACTTAAAAATTTATTAATTAAGTCATTTATATTTTAAAAATATTAAGTTACGCACTGCCTATTAAAGCGTAAATTAATGATTTTAACTGAATGTTTTACCAAAAAACATTACTATCCAATTTGGATAATTTAAAAAGGTCTCTGAAATTCTCTAAATTCTCTGAAGTACTTTGAACAAAATTATTTTCATATTTGCAAAGATAAGAAAAATTTTTGATTTTATATGAACAGAAATCACAAACTGGTAAAAAACTTAATATTAATTTCAGATTTCCTAGTCAAAATGTTCGCAAAGTGGTTTTGAAATCAGGTAATATACCTGGGATTATTTAATTTTCAAAAAAAAAGTCTTCTTTAAAGTATTATAACTTGACTTCAATTTTTTTAGAAAGCTGTAAATGTCTCTGTTAGAAAGAGCTGTCCTTATCTAGAGAATTGCTTATAAAAACTGGCATCGCAATTTGTAATCAATCCGCGGCACTTGAGATGAGTACGATTTCACGTAGAAATTGAATTCATCGGTTTTCGGGAATATCGAAGGCTACTTCAAACAAAACCGATAATTGATTATAAGAACGAGCTCCGTCCATTGAATCTTTCGAGCTATATTTTGGTCAACGACTCTTTTGGTCGGTATTCATCCTCACCGACTGATTCTCGGTTGGCTTAAAGGTTGTTAATATACCAAAGGAAATAATTATTTCAGCTTGTCAAGTAGCTTGACTTTTGCTTGGCCAAGAATCAGCGTTTTTTAACATCATTCATGAGCAAATCTGTTTATTTCGACTCTGAATTAGAAATTGCATTTGGCACAAACGTTAAGGTGTTATGCGGATCGCCGGTACAAAACTTAATCAATGTTAAAATATTTTGATTTTTATTTCAATTTTATAACATTCATACACTGGTTCAAATTCACCAGCAGATTTCAATCGAATTTTGCCAAACGCGACCTCCTCTCGGTTTCATTCTCGTTGCTTGTTTCTCGATTTTTTTGTCCTTCTGATTTTTTCCGCATCATGAAAGCTCGCGTCATCAAAAATACCGCAGCTGGATTAAAATGATAAAGCGGCCATTGTGCGGAAACCTTCATACAAGAATTCAGATCCTGCCAGGGTTATCGCTCGTTACATAGTCTATACGGTACCTGTTAACGGTGCACGGAGTCTGCACAATGGTGCGAATGTAATTTGCGGACGGAAAAGCCACCTGCGTCTGTTATTTACAGCTTGGTCATGCTACTGTTACCTCGCAAAAATAGTTTTTATTCCGTTCGACAATGGAAAATCAACTTTTCAGCCCGAGTGAATTCAGCTTTTCCTTTTTTGCCGGAGAAATCTCCCGGTTAATCCGAATTCATTTCCCATTACTATTTACAACGCTTCGTTGGGGTTCATCAGCTCAAGTGAAAAAATCATGTCGATACTAACTGTAAACATTCTGGTTTCACAGCAAAAACATGTAATGTTTTTCCTTTTCTCAGTTATTTTACTTGATTGTATTCAGGGTTTAATTCCCCATTTTTATGTAAAAATATCAAATGTTCTCAAATTTTTAAACGATGATTTTCTTACGAAAAATATTTTGAAATCATGAAAAATGTGTTTAGAAATGTTATATATCTAGTTTGGAATTTGATTGTACAAAGTTAGTAACAAAGCTAAAACTTTCTACTCTTTGATTCGGAATGAAATTTGATCATGGGAAATGATTCTTGGAGATTCATCGAGCTAAAAGAACATTTTTGATATTGTAAATGAGAAGTTTTTTACGTAATCGTAAACCAACACAAGCCAATGAAACCGACTAGCACAAGAATTTGGGCTTATTTTACAATTTTTAAACATTTTCCTAGTTCATTGTGATTCTTTTATTTTTCTATATAAGATATATATAAGAAATATATTTCTTTTATAAGTGTAATTCAACAATATTTCTACTTCATTTCATCTTTCGCATTTTATGTGTAACAAACATTACAATAGGTCAAGCGATTTTTATCTAACAAGCATTGAGTAGAATTGTAATTTTGAGTTACACTAATTAGTTTGAATTGCGATTGAACAGCGATTTGTAAAGGAAAATCCTCTGTATTGAGTTGTCTCGAAGGTTCATTAGTGTTGGGTTTATATCAAGTGGATTTTGTTGCTGCTATTCAATATTGGTAATTACGTTACAAGGAGACTAAGGATGTGAGCTTTTGCATTAATGCGGAAATTCTAACGATTACAAATAAATCAAATAAATAACGTCCGATCGTTTACCTTACAAAATTAAATGGACATTTTTTACTCGTACCTCTGTTCTGCTCATTATTTAGCTTAGCAGATCGTGTATTTATTCCACTATGTTCTTCTTTGTTCCAAATCCGTTTTATAATTTAACAAACCATTTGTACCTTTCGCAGCAATTTGATTTGAATATCGGATAATTTTGTTTCTCCACCCGTCCACGTTTAAGCGTAAACGTCTTTACGATAAAATACGATAAATCAACTTTACGAAGGCGAAGTTGTAAATTGAATGTTTTTTTTTTTTCATTCGGTTTTTCTTTGTAAAAAATATTCAATTTTAATTTAATTAATTATGCTTTAATAAAATAAAATCTGAGGAAACTGAAGAGAAATTTATTTCTCCGTCAATAATTACTATTGCGTTACATTCAAAGAAATGACTCGTCTTTCGAATCTGCTGCAAATATTTAATATATCAATGTTTCGAAGTTTATTCACCGGAAAAGCAATTCATTGTAGATGTCAAAGCATGGGATTGACTTCTCAAAGACTGTTTTGAAGAGGTGCGAGGAAGTTTATCCTGGAGATTGATTGTGGCACGTAAATAGTGCCGCTTTTCTTTGACAAGATTATTTCGAATTAGACGGCTGTATTTTTTCCCTCAAAAGCATTGCAGAGGTCGCGCAAATCAATACCTTATCTGTAGTACTGGTTCACATTTCATTTCCGGTGGCTGTTTGAAAGGAGGTCGTCCGTGTTAGGGCCATGTCGCAGGGATTTGGCCCAGCCGTTCCTTTTGACATTTTTTTCTTTTCTGTCAGTTCATAATCTCTTCCGAATGAAAAAAATAGAATATAAAAAGAGTCCAACAATAAAGTTTCCCGAATTTTCAGTTAGAATTTTTGAACGATGCAACAATGTCATAAGATCATGTTATATTGAAACCAGAATACCCAATCGAATTGAATTTGCACTGGGACAATTGTGGAGTAATTGAAATTTTGCATTTTGCAGTGGTATAGTGAGCAAAGGTCCGCGAGATGATCACGTGATTAAGTTTCGGACTTTGATTCATTGGCACTGCGGATTCATTTGTTATATTTACTTTCACTATGAGAAAAGGATGATTGGGTTTCTAGGGCTTTCATTTTGATTAATCAGCCGTTATTGCGGTCCGGCTATATAAATCAAATTGCGATCAGCTTTTGATTGGGTTTTCAGTTCATCTTTTTGTACAATAAAAAGGCTTCCCTACATAATATTTTCACTAAAATTTTGTTTAAACGAAAATGTACAAAAGAAAAGTTTTTATACGTTTTTCAACAAGAAAGCTCGTTTGACGTTTCACTTCTTCCGTTTTACGAGCAATGATAAAAAATTAACCCGACTTGCGAGTTCTTGCGCACCGTACATAAAACAACGAGTATTGACACAACCAATTTATCAGGCCGTGTAAATAGAGCAAGGTGGTTACATGTTGGGACTCACCTGAGCACCTGACAACTTGAAGTTTCGACGCTTTTTTTCCCTTCGTCTCCTACTGTTGATGTTGATAGCAAGCTAATATTCCTAAACCTTAATGCCACTTCCGTTTTCCGAGCAGTATAATACTAGTCGTTAACTTGCTACTTCCACTTAGCATCTTGAAAGGTTCCTTCCGTTCAGGGGTTGATTGAGTTCTGAGTCGGCGTGAATTTTGAATTTGATTTCTCTGCATGATACATCAGAAATAAAGTAATCAGGAGAGTACTGAATCGTTATTGAAAATTATATTCACAAATAAACATTGAAAGGATTAAAAACATTAAAAATTAGTTTTTAAAGTATTTGAAAGATGTTTGATTAGTAGAGTCCTTCTGCACTTTGTCTAATAATTTACTTAGTAATTACAAGGTCTCACTGTTAGCTTAGCCTAATGTATGTTCATTATAATGAACAGCATAATATACAGCGTGACAAAGTTCGAATTTTGTGACAGGTTAGATATATTATTTTCTCAAACAAGAAACAATTTTAATATTTTGTTATAGCAGAATGTATGTAAAATGAATACAAGAGCTTGATCTTTTGCATAAAGTAATTTTTCCACGTCTTAACAAAAGAAGAATATTTTTTTCAAAGAAAAATGTATCACGTAAAAAGAATTGTAATCTTTCACCGTTCAGCCCGATTTAAATTATGTTGGTTGTGTACTGAGAAAAATGTTTAATATTCAAATACGAACATTTTGAGAAAAAAGCTAACTCGTAATGTTATTTTTTGCTAAAAAATGCAAATCATCATGATGAAAGATTGTTCCCAGGAGATGGATTTACGGTACGTGTATGTCGGGTTTATATTTTGATCTCGCGATTATTGATTGAGATGAACAAATATCGCATGTATACTCTGATGGAAATATTAATATGACAGATACCCATATCGCGTCAAGTTAAGCGAAGAGAGTACTTTAACGTTGCAAGGTCTCTGATGAAACAGCAATTAATTTCCTGATTAAATTTGGTTTTGCCTAAAAATTCGATCGCTATTAATTAATTACTGGTCCTGATAGTAGACGGCTTCGCGTGGGTGTTTCACTTAAGTTATTTTAATTAAATGTATTCAATCAAACATATTTTATCAAACCATATAAAAATGTCACTGTTCAAAAAAATTATTCTACTAAAATTCTACTTATTAAATTAAATAAACAATGTTCTTATAATTCAAGGTTTTTTGGACAAAATATTAACTACGAGCCAAAGCGCGGTGTTTGTTCATAACATATTTGATGAATTCGTTGACACGTTTTTTTTCACAGAAACGTCGTTCTACTCGACCTCCATTCTTTATACAAAGCTCTGTACTTTCCCCGCTCTCATTTTTATTCAGATGAACTTATTCAGATGATTCATTGGTTCGCAGCAGACGGTGTTGTTTCATTCAGACTCTAACGCGGCCAAGATTCATACTCTGGCATATCAATAATCTGGAGTGCAAATGAAAATGTAACTCGTACGTGACCGGATTCAAATTTGCATCAATGTTCGCGGGGACATCCAAAAATTTGCTGATTTCAACCTGGAATCATATCAAGTTGACAGGAGAGGGGAGGGGGAGAGTAGAAAGTTCGTTGTAAAATTTAGACACTATTTTTCACTAGCGAATTGTAACAATTTATCAACAGCCGTTATGTGTTATCCTTGTTCGAGATTCATGACACAATGATTTATGGACAAAATTTTTTACTCCTACATTCGAAATCATGTGAATTTCATAAGATGAAACAATTCTGAAACCTTGAAATTGCTATTCTGTCTACACTTTTCGAAATTAAATTAATTAGTTATTTTGATTCAAGTTTTTTTCTGTTCCCGAAGTCGATGGTATCTGCAGTGCAGAAATATCTCGCTGCGAATATGATTTTGCAAAATAAAATTTATTCATTCGCAAAGGCAATTGATGATGAATAGTGCTGGAAGATTAGCAGCATAGTGACATGAATTATTATGATGCGGATGTTTTGCACTGGGTTAAAATATGTAATGCAGGTGTGTGTAGCTCGCGGCTTTTCCGCCCGGAATCGATAAGGTTTAATCTAGAAAACCGATTACAGACACAACTGAATAACCGAACCGGTGATTCCTGTTATCGTTTTCGATTTCGATTTATAACCAGATCAAGAACGCGGTCCTCGATTTCATGTTAATCATGCGAAAAATCTATTCAAGGATATTTTCATAACAGAAGAAATTCTTACGAAAATGTTCAACAAATTTTGTTATTTTTTAGTTTTTCATAAATAAAAGATTTTTTAAGTTCTACTTTTCCATTTTATTTGAAAAAATTCATCAGACTTTGCATGCTTGACAACGCGAAAAAGGAAGAACAAATCAATAAGAAAAATTCGTTCGTAGTTTCAAAGTCTGACAATTTTATGAAATTCCCTGTAGATAGTTGTTGAAAGAAGGTGCCGATAGTCAAGTGGTGCAGAGAAAAGCCAAAATAAAATCTGTCCTCGCGTGGAAATGCCATAAGCCGTGGGTGTGAGGGTCAATAAAGAATTTCTTGATTATATTGTTTGCTAGCAGAAACGCTGCGGACAACTTTCGTTCGCACGGCGAGATACTTGTTTCGTTGACAATAGCATTTTCAAACTTTATGTTTACGCGATCATTGAGCGGAGTTTGTACAAAAAACCCGCAATATCTAGTTCCTTCGGGTCTTTGATTATTTATTAAAACTTGAGTTCAAAGTTTTCAATAGAAGAATCATAATTTATTGTCAAATGAAATAAGTTAACCAAAATTTTGTTTCACATGTAATTTTGTGAATTTTTAGCCTGAAATGACATTTAAGGATGTTACATGAATATTCCGATAGTCGCAGAAATGAAAAATTTTAGTTGCTATTTATAGTTTTAACTATGCTCCATCAAAAAAAAAAAAAAAGTGGGCTTTCCAGCTTACTTTATGAGATATCACAGTTTGAAAAGTAGAATTTTTTAGACATTTTATACATGGACGCTTATGGCGAGGTTAGGTTGTTGACAATTTTAAACGAAGAATTCATTATCTTAGAAGTTACTCATGTTTCTCAAAAACTACATGAAAAAACTTGAAATTCTAACAAACAAAACACCGGCGAAAAAAAATGGGCTATCCAGCCTTGTTTACGGAATATTTGAGAATGAAAACAATATTTCCGGTAAAAATTGCTGTCAGCTGTGAGCGTCAGCCAATCAGATTTAAGATGGAGAGAAAATAGCTAGTCAAAGCGAAAACTAAATACAACCGATTTTTGATAATTATCTATATTTTGTTGATTTAGTCAATACAATGTCAACATAAGGTTACAAAAAAAATTATCATATGCTAAAAACAAAAAATAAGCCATTTTTAAAAAGTTTTGATCATTTAGTCTTTTTTACTGACTACAGCAGCACCATATAACATCCTTAAGAAGTCGAAACGTCGCATCTATTGAGGTGAAATAAAATATACAAAGAAAAAGAAGCAGTCAACTTATTGGCAACATTAAATTCCTTTGAATGAATTAAAAAAAAATTAAATTCTAAATAATGAATAAATTCTTTCTATTAAAAATAAAATAAATAAAAAATAAAATATAAGATCCAGTCAAAGTGTTTTAAATATTTGAAAATACGGACTTAAGAATGAGTAGAAATCGAGCAAACTTTCATTTCTAAGTGATCTCAAAAATTGAGACCGTCTGTCAAAAGTCGGATTTACCGGCGAGACCTTTTTCCACGCCAAACTGACCACTTGAAAACTACTTTGTTACTTTCCGAATAGCTAATCGAGTGCTGGAAATTGGTCATCTGAGAAAATTTGTATTTGAAAATATTATTCAACAAAATCAGTTCTTTATTTCAGATTAAACTTCGGATTCCAATTTACCATCGGAATTATCTCCCTGGAAAATATAAAACTCGAAAGGATGTTCAACTTACAACATTGAAGTCATCAATAGTGTCTCCATATTATACTTCTGTTTTGTTTCTTCAATTCCCTCAAACTTGTTATCTGAATTCGATCTCCGTTCATTTTGGATGTCTTATTCTCAACCGTCATATTTATTTTATCAAACTTTGCGTCTAAACCGATGGTAAAACGTTTCTTACATAAATCACTTCTCGAAGGTTGCTTTAAATTCCGTAGTTATCGAAAATCGATAAAGCTGCATTGATAAAAAGGCCTGACGAATTGTTTCGCATTCGAAATCATTTTTCGACTTCACAAAACACAAGACTTGTGCGAATTGGGCCAGATGTTTATTTTCAGATCGATTATTTTTTTACATTTTTTGCATCTATTTTGATCCCAACTTCCGCACCTGGGCTAAGATGTTCCTTATTTTTATACCGTGATGTAATATTTCAATCAAACTGTACAACTGCTTTCGTTTTGCGATTCAAGTTTTATGCTGACCGTGGAAGAGATAACAATATCTATACTTCGTTTCGGTATTTCAACGCTAGGAAAACAGTTTTCATGATTTGTTTTGCATACAAATAATATTATATGCACATATTGTTTTAAAAAGAAACTGCAATTTTCCGCGTCGAAAAGTGGCAGAGAAAAAAAAGTTGTTTGCGTACGAATTGTTTGCGACTCGATATTTTTTTGTGTGTGAGTTTAATTATTTAGATTCTCGTATTGATTTATAAGCTCGGTATCATATGTAGAATGAAACGTATCAAGTGATTAGACCGGGGTCAAACCGCAATCAATCCTGAATTAATCATGAGTGATCTGTTAGGAGGACGATTCATTATAAAGAAGTGTTTTGAATGGAACATTCTTTTGTGTATAGGTAAATACAAGATGAAGTGATGAACTATCAGGTTGAGTTATCTTGAACTCGCTGGAATTGTCCTGCTATGCTACTGCGAAATATAAATCCTTCTGTTTTATGCAATGGAACTCAAATCCGCATCACTCAACTTCGGCATAGGATTATATAAGGTAGTAAGCTATAGACTACCACACAACTTTTCCATTTCATACCAAATGTATCGACATAATAATCAATTTGTATGATTTGTAGGCACTATAATGACTGGATCGAACGATAAGGTGCGAACGTCATGATCCCTCAGATACCAGTTATCCCCTTAGATCTTCTATCTGAATTCAAAAGACGACAATTTCCCGTGAGATTGGCATTTGCAATGACCATCAATAAAGCTCAAGGTCAAACGCTCCATATTGCTGGTGTACACCTTGAAAAACCATGTTTCTCTCACGGACAATTCTATGTTGCATGTTCGCGCGTTTCCGACCCACGAAATTTACACATTTACGCTCCAGAGAGCAAAACATCAAATATTCTTTACCAGAATGCGTTTGTTCAATAAGGAGTTGCAGTTTTGCGATGTATTAATAAATGCCATGATTTTACCACGGTTACGTGGGTTTTTTCTCGCGCACAGCACAAACTGACTGCATTAATTATTTTGCATAATCTTTTTCGTCCTTACAATTTGTTCATCTAAACAATTCCGAAAAAAAACCTTAACTAATTCATATAGTGCAGCGAATTTGACGCCCGAGCGAAACGAAGGAGTTCAGCTAGTAGGTAAATATAATGTTAGTTTTTGTGAGGTGTTGTACGAACAGAAGTCAGCAAATTTCCTAAGTATTTTCAAGTCTAAACATATAATCTTTTTTTAAATAAATGTACTTCGCAGAACGGTGCTACGATGCACTAATACTTTGTAAAAGGATTTTTTGAGCCTTGCAAAAACGGTCTCTGTTGCATTTAAATCTACATCCAACATTCTGTGCCGTTTTTCAGCCAAGGAATCCTTAAATTTTTATACAATCACAAAAGAGCAATCAATGGAAGAAAACAAAACAAACAAAGATCAATTTAAAGTTTCTGTTTGTTAAAAAGAATGAAAATTAGTCTTATCAAAAGAACACGCAAATTCACAATTCTAGTTGTTCAAGAGCAATTCAATTTTTTGCTATTCTCTCAAATAATTGTTGCTGGGGAAAAAATTTCTGACCAAATAGATTTATTGAAAGTCTCAACGAAGTTATAAAGGTATTTCATGTAATTCTGTACCCACGCAGTACAATAGAAATAACTTTTCCGCGCGATAGTCCATAGATTTTCGATAAAATGTTTCAATTGAAATGTTCCACAGGCAGCAGAACAGTGAAAAGTTCTCAGATTTGTCACAGAGAGGGCGTGCATCTGAGTTTTCAACATAGAGATGAGTCGATAAATCTTTGCGGACTGTCCAATCGGCAATGACGTTAACACTCTTCTTGTAAAACAATATCTCGATAATAATTGTTCAGACAGAGCACTATAAACTTTAGGTTGTGTCAAAAACACTGGTCATCAAGTTTCGAAAAGGACAAATTTAATTTACTCTAACATTTTCGCAAAAAAAAAAGGAATCAATTTTTTCTTTCAATTTCGTTCAACAAAAATACAATGAACAAAATTTCTTTAAACGAAAAAATGTTTTCTTACGAAATCAATAAAACTTTCAGAAAATGATCTTTAGGTATTCGTACACCTGTTGTTAAAATTTTATAGACATCTTGAGTTTGATAACGAAGATATTTTCTCTTAAAGTTGCTCTCATTTGTACAGGAAGGATAGGACAGAACGATTATATCCGTACAGTTTCACATTTTTTTTTCAATAAACTAAGTGCAATGAAGCGCGCCAGTTGGGCGCGCTCCCTTTGCAACATGTTAAAAGAAATGAAATTTAAAGAAGTACATACGATTTTTATTTTTCTAATAAATATTTTCAACTGAACTCAACAGTACAGTTCAGGCACTTGAAATTTCCATATTTAAAAAATATTTTCAATTTATTACATTAGGTCTATTTTAATGCACCCGTTCCTTCTACTATAAATATCAAAAGCAATCTAATTGCACAAAAAATGATTTTAATTTTTGTTTAAGTAACGCGCCGAGCTGAACCGCGTTAAACGCCCGGCCAGCTCTTTTATCACATACATTAAATGATCCAATGAGTCAATGATTAAACTCTTCAATGATCGAAAAAATTCAATAATTTATAGTCAGATGATCTTCTGATCAAATGATCTGATGCTCCAACAATCCACTATTCCAAAAATCTAAAATAATCCAATGACCATTGATCAAAAAACTCTTTTCAAATTATTTCAGATTTTATAGTACTGTAACAGTTTTATTTAAATAATTTGTTTTTACTGATATACGTTTACATTATTACTTCAATGTAACTCATGTAACAAAAACTAATTTTATTGCGAATATTAATGTGTGAAAAATGATTACTAAATATATGCATAATCATTGATTGAATAAATTATTTGATCATTGGATCATTAATCATTAAAACCTTAGATCATTGGATCATTAAATTACTTGATTATTGGTAATGTATTTCCAATCTTTCTGTATCATCAAAATACTGTATGTACAAAATGTGATTTAACTATTCCTACTTACATATTCTCATCAGAAATAAAATCTCTAATAACTGAATAATCCAATCATGCTAGATTCGATGTAATCTAATGATTTGATAACTGAATCAGGAGGCACGGCAGTGACTCTGGCCAACTACCGCCAGAAAATGTCAAAGTGCCTTCTTTTCAAGACATTTTAGATTGGGGTTCTGGCATAGTTGAAAAACTATGAAATCACTATGCCACGAGGTCGTTATTGGTCTTAACTTGGTCGCACAGCCGAGCTGAGTAAAACGAGACCAATAACGCCTCTCTAGCTTAACCCTTTCACCGATTTCTGGGGGTCAAAAATGCGTTTTTTTTTTTTTCATGTACGCAATATTTTTATTTTATTCATTTTTTTTATTTTTTCCAAAATTTCAATTTCTATAGCTGTAATTTAAGAAAAATAATTATATAAATATTGTAAAGTTAATTATTGAGTTTTAACAAAATTTATAAACAAATAGGAATAAATAAATAAATAAAGAATAAATTAATAAAAAATTATTTTTTTTTATGTTTTACCCTAATATATCATGAAATCGACGCGAAATAAAGAATAGAAGTATTGTTTATATAATGAAGGACAGCGGTGATAAAATATAACAATAAATAATAATTGTTTATAACAAATTTTGATTTTAATTTTTGTATTTTATTAATTTTTTTTATATTTTTCAAAATTCAATTTCAATAGCTGTAATTCTTGAAAAATAATAATATAAATATTGTAAAAATAATTATTGAGTTTTAACAAAATTTATAAACAAATAGGAATTTTATCAAATTATAATATACATAATATAAATATATTGAATCATAAAATCAACGCAAAATGAAGAAAAAAAGTATTGTTTTAATGATGAAGGCCAACTATGATGAAATTTAACAATATATAATAATTGTTTATAACAAATGTTGATTTTAAATTTAATAAACAATCGTTTATTTTTCTCAATAATTTGAAATACAGAGAAAAAATCTTGGATTAATAAAATAAAGGACAACAATGATGGAATGAAAAATTAGTGACAAATTAACAAATTTTAATAATAAATTTATTTATATTACAAAGCAATTTTATAATGTAAAATTATATCATTAACAATTTTGAACATGATTATAATTATTCTTTCGACCCTTGTAAAAAGATCCGTATATTGTCCATATAAGAATAATATATTAACAATATATTGCCCATATATGGACAATGTATTATTTTCAAACAATGTATTAACCATACATAAACGATGTAATTTGATTTACAGCAATATATTGGCAATGTATGATTTTTCGCAAACAATATATCCTACTAATATAATAATACTGAGAATATGTTTGTTTGTTTGTTTGTTTGTTTGTTTGTTTGTTTGTTTGTTTGTCTGAGCATCACGCCTCAACGAAGCGTTCGGAAATGATTTCAAAGCATCAGGGTGATTCTTTGGACTCTCAGAATTAACGTAGGCTACATTAGAAATCGATTTCTTAATTTTTTTTCAGAGAAAATTTCAAAAACATTTTCTCAGTTTTTTGAAAATTTTCAAATTTTTCATGAACACAATACATAAGCCATTATAAATAGAGTTCGAAAACGTAATGTTACGTTTCATATTCTGTAAAATTACTATCCTCCCTTCCTTATTAATAAACAAACGTAAGTATGAGAATAATTTTGAAATATTTTCTCGGGTTCGCAATTCGATCGTTATTTTGTTTTTGATTCAGTATGACTTTTCATTCAGTCGTGTTTATATCGTGTCCGCCAGTGACTTTATAAGTGACATCGAAATGCCGACGAAACGTAAAACACATTTGCAAAAAATAACTATTGATACAGCTAACATAGAGCTGCGCAAGCTACAGAGGCTGAGGAACAGCTTTGCCTCATCTGAATGGAGACCAAAGATCCTTCTACGATGCGGTACTACAAAAAATTGACAACAACGATCCTGCAATTTTTTTTCTGAATGCCTGTGGAGAAACAGGAAAAACATATTTATTGAATCTCCTGCTGTCAACTATCGGGAGTCGTCGTCACGTGGCTTTAGCTTTGGCTTCAACTGGTAACGCTTCCACGTTGTTACAAGGAGGACGAACTGCTCACAATGTGCTGAAGTTGCCACTGAATTTGCACCATCAGGAGACCCCATTTTGTAACATCAGCGAAAATAGTCAAAGGGCCGAGGTGCTGCGGTTGTGCAAACTATTGGTGTGGGATGAATGTTCTTCTTCGCATAAGCATGCAGTAGAGGCACTCGAGAGAACCTTGAGAGATATACGGAGTGACAATCGGATAATGGGAGGATTAGTCGTTATATTAGCTGGCGATTTTCGTCAAACCCTCCCGGTCATCACCCGTGGAACTCCAGCTGATTAGCTTCATGCCAGTATCAAAAGTTTAATCTTATGGCAAAGTGTCATAGTCCATTCGCTGACTATTAACATGAGGGTATATCTTCACAATGATGAGAACGCTGCCAATTTTTCTGCATTACTTTTGACAGTCGGCAATGGTACGCTACCAACAAATGCTAATGGAAATGTTACTCTTTCTCCTGAACTATGCACTATTGCCAATTCTACTGATGAACTGATTGCTGCAGTTTTTTCCAACATCCAGCGAAATCACTTGCACATGGATTGGTTATGTGAAAGAGCTATTTTAGCGTTAACAAACGATGTTGTCACTGATTTGAATGACAAAATATTGGCTACAATTTTCGGGGAACAGAAAATTTACACCTCTTTCAATTCCGTAGTAAATCAAGATGAAGTGGTAAACCATCCGGTTGTGTTCTTGAACTCGCTTGAATTGTCTGGAGTTCCGCCACACATACTGAAATTACCCTCATCGGCGAAAATATATACAAAAAATGTAGACAAAATATATACATTTTATACATAAACTATATAAAATTTGTATATATAATGTTTAGAGAACTTATTGCCGCTTTTTATATATAATTTATATATAAGTCGTATACATTTTTGTCTATATTTTAAAAAACAAAAAAAATATAATTAATAAACAATTTATTCATAAATTAAGTTATTCTATTTATTTTATTATGTTTCTTGCATCCAGAATGCCATAATTAGATACACTTTGAAACTGCTTTTCTGAAGATCCAGTTTGGGTTTTGAACCCAAGCCCCACCCAACATGAGTCCGATATCTTGACCACTGGACTACGACGATCATCGAAGTTGATTAGTGTATTCGCAAATACACTCACAAACATAATATATTCTTGATATATATAAATTCTATATTTCGGTATATGTAATGTTTATATATTCTCCAAATATATCATTTTATGAAACGAGAATATATAAATTTTATGTTCATGTATATCTACTTTTTATATATTTACCAAATAGAAATTCGTTATATATAATAAATATACAATTTTTTATATTTTCTAGTATATATAATTTCTTGATATAAAAATATATATAAACATACATATTTTCGTATATAAAATTTTTATTTAAAAAATTATATATATTAAAAAATATATATATTTTATAAAATAAATATATATTATATATAATTTCTATATAATGGTATATATTTTCGTCGGTGAGGGTAAAAGTCGGAGTTCCTGTTATGCTGCTGCGAAATTTAAATCCTCCTGTTTTATGCAATGGAACTCGAATCCGCATCACTCAACTTCGGCATAGGATTATAAAAGGTAGTAAGCTATAGATTGTCACACAACTTTTACATTTTATACCAAATGTATTGACATACTATTTAATTTGTATGATTTGAAGGCACTATAATGACTGGATCGAATCAAGGTGCGAACGTCATGATCCCTCAGATACCAGTGATCCCCTCAGATCTTCCATTTGAATTCAAAAGACGACAATTTCCCGTGAGATTGGCATTTGCAATGACCATCAATTAAGCTCAAGGTCAAACGCTCCATGTTGCTGGTGTACACCTTGAAAAACCATGTTTTTCTCACGGACAATTTTATGTTCATGTTCGCGCGTCTCCGACCCACGGAATTTACACATTTACGCTCCCGAGAGTAAAACATCGAATATTGTTTACCAGAATGCGTTAGTTCTATAAGGTTTACCAGAATGCGTTAGTTCAATAAGGTGTTGTAGTTTCACGATGTATCAATAAATGCCATGATTTTACCACGGTTACGTGGGTTTCTTCTCGCGCACAATGCAAAATGGATTCATTAATTATTTTGTATAACCTTTTTCGTCCTTACAATTTGTTTATCCAAACAATTCGGAAAAAAAACCTTAACTAACTCATATAGTGCAGCGAAGCTGACGCCCGAGCGAAGCGAGGGTGCTCAGCTAGTTGACAATATATGTATGATAATCAAAATTCCATTCTTTGCTATACATTGTTAATTTCTTTGTTATTTCTTTGGTAACCAAATATTGTTGTTTTGAATACTCTAAAACTTTTTTTCTGCTATTTAATAATTTTTTTATAACAAAACATTTAATTTCACCGATCTTGTGAAAAGTCTATTTTCTGCGGATAGAAGTTTGTGATTTTCAATAGACAATTGTTAATAGTGATTTGTTAATAATTTTAATAATTTTTTAGTAACAAAAGATTAAATCATTCTAAAAGATTAGCTATATTGATTTTCTGTAGAATATATGGATCCTTATAGTTTATCATAGTTTCTTACTTAAAAAAGTATGGATAAATTTAAAAATAAATTTCCGAATTTGGTTAAAAAAATTTGAAGATTTATAACAAAATAACATTATAGAAAGTATTATTGACAAAAAGTCATTCACATTAAACTATTTCCAATAAAAATAGTCATTAAGTATGTAGCTTATTTCGATAGCAGAATTTATCGAAGCAGATGGAGCAGTGGACAACGACGCGGACTGATAACCTCAAAGGCTTGGGATCGATTCTCGTGCTAGAGTAAAATTATTTTACATTGTTCATGTATCGTCAATATATTGTCCATATATTGTCAATAGATTGTTCATATATGGGCAATATATTGTTAGTATATGGTCAATATATTACTAACGTATGGTTAATAGATTGTCAATATATGGTTTGTATTGTATGGTCAATAGATTGTCAACGTATTGTCAATATATGATCATTTTTACAAGGGGATCCTGCGAATGCGAAAAGCAAATCTATTCATAATTAAACATATAAAATAATTGTTTATAACAAATGTTGATTTCAAATTTAATGAACAATCGTTTATTTTTCTCAATAATTTGAAATACAGAGAAAAAATCTAGGATTACTAAAATAAAGGACAACAATGATGGAATGAAAAATTAGTTACAAATTATTGACCCAAATACGAAACAGACGCGCCGATCATTTAAACGTAGCCAAAGTTTGAAACCCCGGAACCTTCCGTTCCACGCGTTCCCATGACCCATTCTTGGAAAGAATTTGATTTTTTTTTCAACGCAAAAATAAACAATTATTTTACACGGAACGCGTGGAACGGAAGGTTCCGGGGTTTCAAACTTTGGCTACGTTTAAATGATCGGCGCGTCTGTTTCGTATTTGGGTCAATTAGACCAAGTGTTTATAAATCAGTCCAGCTGATTTTGAAAAAAAATATTTGTCAATAACGACTGCTCATACGACCTGAGACGTTTTTGGCATTGTTATTTCTAGGTGCTCATTCTATACGGTAATCATTTGAACGGCAGTCGTTCAGTACAGCACTGTCATTTTGGATTATATCCGTTACGACAGTGCTCGTTATAATTTGACAATTTAAGATTGTTTTTATTTAGACGGTGTTCATTCAGGTCCCGGCCATAAATATTTCCGAAAATTCAAATTCCAAATATAGCAATTTGGTAATTGACCATGTTAATTTTATATATCACGACGTTTAATGAAGGAAAATTCAATCATAATTTGTTATCAATATTTTCGATTCGATTGCAATATTTTACAATAGGGACGTCTATGGCGTAGTTGGCCACACTTTTCAGTTTGACTGAAATTTATTTTTTATGTAATTCAATGATACAAAAACTCAATAAAGTAATTATTAAATATTTGAATGATAAAGTGTTCGAATGATCCAATGATCAAGTAATTTCATGATCTTATAATTTAACAATTCAATGATGCTATAATTTAAACATCTAAGGACATTACGATCAAATAATAACCTATAACGATCTAGTGATTAAATGAGGCCGTCCATAAATTACGTAACACAATCTTTCAAGATTTTCGATACGCCCCTCCTCTCTTCGATGGACCATTTTGTAACGACATGAAACGTTATTGCAGACCCCCCACCCCCCTTCAGAGCGTTACGTAATTTATGGATGGCCCCAAAGGATCGAGTTATCTCTTATGAACTTAATGATCCAATGATCCTATAATCAAATAATCGATTTCGTTTTATTCGAGCCTCATTTAAATTTAGTTCAATCATTGTTGCAAAAGTTCTGTATACCTCTTTCAAACCTCTTCTGAAAAATTTTTGTTGTTTTCAATGTGTTACTTTAATCATCATCAAATTTATTAAATTATCATTCAACTCCTAAAAAATAATTTTTACTGCAGTCCATAAATCATCACTGCATCACTGTTATTCACACTATGTTTGAATTTACAAAATTGTTGATTTTGATTGTTTTTAATTTTACAGCGCTACTTTTTGACCTGATCATCTTTTTGTTGTTTGTTTTTACCGCGATCGTCATAGCTGCTGTCCGTTTTTCACGCTATGTTTGAAATTAATAATGTTAAAATTTGAATTGCTCGTTTGAATTTGTCGTTTTTGATAATGTTTATTTTTACAGTGCTTGTTTGAGATCCTCCCCGATGTGTAAACAGCTAACTTCAGACCGGTGATTTTTTTTAAGAATGGAAAATTTGTTTTACTTTTACGAATCCTGTTAAAAAATAGCACAGTATAGGTCATTAATTAAGGAATCGATTGATCCGAATCTTATTGGATTCTCGAGTTTTTTTCCCAAGTTATAAACAATCAAATGTGGCTAAATGTGAACTTTTATCTTGCTTTTATACACGTGAATTGTACGGCTGACTTTGTTGAGCTGGCTCGAGCCAATCAGATCACGCGCTCAGTACAGTCGGTTAGAAAAGTTGAGACCGATTCTTCGATATTCTAACCTATACCAACAGTTGCAGTATCAGCATAAATTGTTGTAATTTTTTGATGCAATAGTTCCGCTTTAAATTGGTCGTTAGAATCGTTTTTGATATTATTTTTTTACAGTGCTTGTTTGGGATCCTTCCTATAGAGAAGTGAAGTTGCTAGAACAAAAAAAAGTATTGAAGTTAAAGTTAAGAATCTTTATAATATTATTTTTCAAACAAATATAGACGTTACCGCACTAAATTAATAGATAAATGCAATAACAAAGTTTGTTTACACCGTTTTCGGAAATTATGGCTGCCGATTCTAACCTAACCTAATGGACTAAAGTAGTCAAATTGTATCTTATTTTGCATAAAAAAATGTTTTCTTTACTTTTCTAAGTAAAAAAATATCACTAGAATGGTTTACAAATTATTTAACGATTTTTGTATAACATTTTTTATACACTGTTAAAAAAAATTTTAGTCTTGATTTTGACTAGTGTGGTAGACGATTGGACTAATTCAATAATACAATTTACACATCCCAAATAATGATTATAAGCCGTTGATTAACGATAAAAACAAGTTCAACTATCAAAAAACAGTAACGCACGAAATTCGTGCGGTCCGGGCTTCTAGGTATACGAAAAATCCAGGTTGCTCCAGGTTTTCTATATAATAGTGTGAATGATGATATAATAGTAATGAATTTCATCCATTCCATCCCTAAAAAGTTCATCCCGACGTGAAGTTGTCGTTGAATCCATTCCATTCCTAAGGGGCCATTCACAATGAATGCTTCCATATGCGGAAGACGCGCATACTGCAGCGCGATCTACCGGACGTTAAAAAACGTCACGTGAGCATTCTGCCGTGCATCAGGACGCACGCAAAACGCCAGTCAAATTTTTTTTTCAACGGTCAACATTTTCTGCGCCGCTTTTTCAGTATTCTTTATCCTCCGCAATCCCAAAACTCCGCGTTTGCATTTTGCTAGTTAAGCTAACCCGTTGATTGCAAGTGGAATTACAGAAAAAAAAGATTGAAATAAACCCAGGTCATTTCTGATGTCTTCTAAATTATGCATAATTCAACTGAAAAAAAATAACATTTACACGTTTAATTCAAAAAATGTTTTGCACAATTGATGTAATAGAAAATACTCGTAATAATTCATAATTGAAAAAACCTTCGTTTACAAACCTTTATGGGTAAATTAAGTAGTTAAATATACCAGTTGAAGAATTATGAATTCAGTTTTCCATTCGTTTTTTCTACGCATCAGTTTTCGAGCTGCGTTAACTGAATGGTTATAAAATTTGACGTGCGTAGTGATGCGCGTTTATATGCGCGCACACATTTTCATATGATGCGAAACGTCGTACAGTAGAACGCGCGTCTTCCGCAGGCGGAAGCATTCATTGTGAATGGCCCCTAAAAAGTTCATCCCGACGTGAAGTTGTCGTTGAAGACATCAAATGCGCGCGAACTTCGATCTATCGATTCAATCGGGCGCTATCATTTAAATTCGAAAAATGTATAATTAATCGGAATCATATTTTAACGAAAATTATTCGGACGCGATCGGGCGCGATCATTTAAATTCGGAACTTGTATAATTTATCGGAATTGAAGTTTAACATAAGTTATTACCACTAAACTCCATCCATTTCTAAAAAGTTCATTCCAACGTGAAGTTGTCGCTGAATTTCCATTCCATTTCTAAAAAGTTCATCCCGACGTGAAGTTGTCGCTAAAACTCAAATGGACGCGCACTTCGATCTATCGATTCAATCGGGCGCGATCATTCGGATTCAAAAAATGTTTGATTAATCGGAATCATATCTTAACCAAAATTATTTGGATGCGATCAAGCGCGATCATTTAAATTCGGGACTTGTACAATTCATGACAACTAAATTTTATCAAAAGTTATTACCACTAAACTCCAATATTAAAAAGTTTCAATCAAAAATTAATATTAATATAAAAAACAAAAAGTGTAAAATAACATGTACGAGAACTTACAATTCTTGAAATTAGGTTTGAATTTTAGATAAGACAATACCATTTGAGTATAAATAAATATGAAATTTCAAAGTATTATAAGAATCAATACGCCTTGGGAATTTAGTGTTTTTAGAATCTGATCAGTTTCTCATTTTTCATTCAATTATAACTGATCACGTCTTTTAAACGAGTTAATTTCAATTAGATCTTATATATTTCAAAGCAAAATATTTCTTACAATTTGAACAATATTAAATTAACTTGAGAAAAGATTTCGACCTAATTTTCCAATGCCATCGTACACTCACATTTTACTTGAACATTTTAATTATTTAATCAAACGATTTTCATCTAAAACTTAATGTTTCGAAACTCGTCGTGTAAAAGCGCCCGGAGGGCGCGCCTGCGTTTCCTAGTGATAAAAATGTTAGAAATTCGGTGTTTACTTTTTGCCAAAATGTTGATTCAGAATAACAGATCTCCGTTGTCAGCAAATTTGCTCCAAGATTATTTGGAATTGTATCCATTTCTTATGCTTTTCTTTACTTTGTTTTAAATCTTGTCAGTAATTGCACTTACGTAATGCGAATCGACAAAGTTCGAAAGCAAAGAGAGTCTAAATATATAAAATTGGCCAGGCGTCGGGGCGGTGACAAACAAATGGGATCCGCGAGGATCAATATTTGATGGCATCGCAACTGGAGGACACTGGCGAGCCGATAAATCGCTTTGCCAACGATAAACCAACGGACGGCTTCCGCGCTAGTTGCAGAACGAGTGTAAATCTCGGCGTGTTCTAGAAACAACACTTGTCCTTGTGTCTTGAGGCTTTAGATAGTGTAATATAATGAGACGCTGACCGCGCGTTTTGTTTGGCAAGTATTGACCCTGACAGGGAAGCTTGCATCATTTTATTTCTTCGAACTTTTTATTTTCGCTACCTAAATTGAACAACTTTAAAAAACTTAATGTTGATTGCTGATTCATTTTGTGTTCCATCGTGTCAACATCTGGCTGCGATTTTGGCAATTTTTTTTCATCTGATGATTCAAAATAACACAAATGATGTAAATCAATTTTCATAACACGTGCATCAAAAACGGCCAACTTCTCCCTGATTTGTCGGGAGAGAAACACTGTTTTATTCCCAAGACGCGGTTCATTCCCTGTTACCATGGTAACAACCATAATAACAGGGAATAAACCGCACCTTGGGAATAAAACAGTGTTTCCGTCCCGACAAATCGGAGAGGTTAGCCGTCTTTGATGAACTTGTTATGAAAAGATATATATGCCACATGGGAGATACAAACGTTTAAACCTCGGGAGAAGTGACCAGCACTCGACTACACCCGCGGAATAAACGCTTGTTTCTCTCCCTTGTAGCGTAACATACTATTTTTAGCCTGTCGAATCATTCGGAATCATAGTTATTTATGCGTAGATTTATCATTTCCAGAATTTGATAAATCAGGAGATTCAGATTATTATAGACTTTTATTATGATAGACTTTTTACAAGATCGGTGAAATTAAATGTTTTGTTATAAAAAAATTATTAAATATCAGAAAAAAAGTTTTTGAGTATTTAAAACAACAATATTTGGTTACCAAAGAAATAACAAAGAAATTAACAATCTATGGCAAAGAATAGAATTTTGATTATCATACATATATTGTCAATATATTGTTTGCGAAAAATCATACATTGCCAATATATTGCTGTAAATCAAATTACATCGTTTATATATGGTTAATACATTGTTTGAAAATAATACATTGTCCATATATGGGCAATATATTGTTCATATATTGTTGATATATTGGCAATATAGGGACAATATATTATTTCATGAATAATATATTGTCAATATATTATTCTTATATGGACAATATACGGATCTTTTCAAAAGGGTCGAAAGAATAATTATCAGGAGGCACGGCAGTGACTCTGGCCAACTACCGCCAGAAAATGTCAAAGTGCCTTCTTTTCAAGACATTTTAGATTGGGGTTCTAGCATAGTTGAAAAACTATGAAATCACTATGCCACGAGGTCGTTATTGGTCTTAACTTGGTCGCACAGCCGAGCTGAGTAAAACGAGACCAATAACGCCTCTCTAGCTTAACCCTTTCACCGATTTCTGGGGGTCAAAAATGCGTTTTTTTTTTTTTCATGTACGCAATATTTTATTCATTTTTTTTATTTTTTCCAAAATTACAATAACAATAATTGTAACTTTCAAAACATGATGATATGAATATACAAAAATTAATTATTGAGTTTTAACATGAATTTATAAACAAAAAGCAATAAATAAATAAATAAATAATAAATTAATGAACAATTGTCATTTTTTTTACGTTTTACCCTGATTTCTCATAAAATCGACGCAAAATAAAGAAAAAAAGTATTGTTTCAATAATGAAGGCCAACTATGATGAAATTTAACAATATATAATAATTGTTTATAACAAATGTTGATTTTAAATTTAATAAACAATCGTTTATTTTTCTCAATAATTTGAAATACAGAGAAAAAATCTAGGATTAATAAAATAAAGGACAACAATGATGGAATGAAAAATTAGTTACAAATTAACAAATTTTAATAATAAATTTATTACTATTACGAAAATGTTATTGTGCTAGAAATCATACACGTACAAGTGATCGTGATTTTTATATTAACAATCTGTACAGTGTCGTACTTTTCTAAAGGTCGTGATATAATAAAAAATAAATTTCAGTCAAACTGAAAAGTGTGGCCAACTACGCCAGAGAAGTCCCTATTGTAAAATATTGCAATCGAATCGAAAATATTGATAACAAATTATGATTGAATTTTCCTTCATTAAACGTCGTGATATATAAAATTAACGTGGTCAATTACCAAATTGCTATATTTGGAATTTGAATTTTTGGGAATATTTGTTTAAATATATAAACAAGTCGTAAAATATGAGCTCAAAATTCAGAGTCAGAATAGCTCATTGTAGGTACTTGGCGACATGTCGCGAAAACCAATTACATACAATGCAATACAAATCAAAATAGGCTATCAAGTTACTTATTTTACTTGATAACGTTAATTTTTGAGTAAAAAAATGAAGTTTATCATTTTTTTAGAATTGTTTAATTTCTTTTTCTTTACAGTACGGTTATGTCATACTTAAAAAAAATAATTACTCGACTTATTATCCTCTAACGAATTTGTTCCGTTTGTATAATTTCTTTTCTATTATTTTTGCATCAATAATTTTTACAAAATAGATGACATTTCATTCTAAATATATTGAATGTTTACAGTTTAAATACGTTGAATTTGAATTTTCTTCCATTAACCAAGAATATTAATAATAATTGCAAATAATGAGATGGAATGAAACTTTACAGAATGAAATCACTTTTAAAACTGTTGACTGAAATGAAGCATTTTGTAAAACTCTGATTTTGACCGCTTTATTATATTTGTTGCACGTTTAAAATAATTCACTCATTTCAAATATGTTCTCTGAACATTTTTTGTTGTAAAGATTTAAAACAGTGAATTTTAACAATTAAATATCGGTCAATAATTAGAAAGTTACTTCTTCTTTACATCGTGACAAATACTGTATTGTTATACGTGATAAATTATATTCAATTGCGAAACGATAATGTGTGATTGTTAAACTTTCATTTACAACGATTGAATCTTCAAAAATTCATATTTAAACAGTATTTGTTGAAATAACAAATAACAAAAAAGTTAACTTTAATGTTGAGCGACATGTCGCCAAGTATTAATGAGCTATTCTGTGAACAGCGTTTCACAGACAAGACCACGGCAGCCGACGTAGAAAAACGTTCCGATTAAACGCTTACAACGATTGAATTTAGCCCTCTTTGAAAATTCATATTTAAACAGTCAATGAAAAAGTTAACTTCAATGTTGAGCGACATGTCGCCAAGTACCTACAATCAGCTATTCTTACTCTGAATTTTGAGCTCATATTTTACGACTTCTTTATATATTTAACAAATATTCCCAAAAATTCAAATTCCAATTATAGCAATTTGGTAATTGACCACGTTAATTTTATATATCACGACGTTTAAGTAAGGAAAATTCAATAATAATTTGTTATCAATATTTTCGATTCGATTGCAATATTTTACAATAGGGACGTCTGTGGCGTAGTTGGCCACACTTTTTAGTTTGACTGAAATTTATTTTTAGTAAAAATACCAAAGAATTTGAATAGTTAAGAATTTTATTAAAAAAAGTTGATTTGAATGTTTTAAGGTTTGGTTCTTTTATTTTTGGGATAAAATTTCAACGTTGGTGAAATTAATTCCAATTGATTACTGAATTATTTAGAACCTGATTTACATTCGGCTTAATTATTCGTCATCGAGTTCGTTTAGATAGAAAAATTAGATGGAAAAAAGGGTAAGAGCTTTTGCATTTCAACAAAAGGTCGCTCTCCACTCGCAATCCCAATAGGGTATTGAGTCGAGTGAAACTCGGCAGCGCAGGTTCTTTTATTCAAACGTCAACTATAGGATCGCTCGACTCCACAGGTTGCCTTCAATCGTAATAGGGTCGATTGATCTCTTGTATCAATAGTTGCGTAGCATGTTGACCTCAGAATTTGTCGAATTCGACGATAGATCATCCGATCGTATAATGTTATTTTCATCAACGTGCCGTCAACCTTCAGCTATCTATTTTTTCAAACCAAAATATAAACTCAAAAAATAAACGTAAGTACCAATAACATATCCGATCAGGTCTCGTTGCAAAAGTCAACAATTTTTATCTCCTTGAAGAAACTCACGAACGTTTGCAAATTGAAAAAAGAATTTCTTCATCTCCTGAAATTCCGAGACGGCATCGACACGGGATAAATAATTCCGCGAGCAAAAATGTAATTTTCAAATTTATCCTCCGGTCAGAAAACATTTTGCAACGTTCGCTCAATTTCGAGCCGAAAATCCAATCGAATGTTTTCTGCCCGACTGGTCAAAAACATTATTCAAAAGAAAACTTCTGAGCTTTTACTTGATACACAGTAATCTGCAAAAATCTAACGACTGTGAAGGAAAACCTACTTCCGAAAGTCGCGAGCTGCCATTTTTTCCCGAGAATTTGCAATTAACACCCTTTTTTCGATTATGGGAACGCAAAAGATTAAAACACACAGACATTCGTGAATTATTTCATCACCGATAAGACGAGGTCCACAAAGGAACACACAAACGAACGAACTGAAGTTAACGCAACCATATTTCTTTATCGTTTTTTAGTCCCAAAGCGAGCTTCTTTATTTTGAAGTCGTTGTAGAAAGTTGAATGAGCTTAGAGCGGATTAATTACTTTGCGATCTGTAAACGAGTCTTTTTATTCCAACGGGAGGTATATACTCGAGTGTCATCTCGAACGAGTGCCTTGCATTTCAGAATTGCTCGAAGAAAGTAAAATCAATACGAGAGGCGCGCGTCTATGTCGCACCGAAATGAGGATAATGAGCAGCTGCAATTATGACACGTCAGCCATTGACAGTTGAGAAAAGGTGCTAATCCGTATTTTATTAAAACCTAACACGCTTGAACGTCGATTTTGTCTAATCAATGTTGACTGACATTGATATACACCGGTCACGTACGTTTAAGAAATAAAATGCAACGTTGCCAATCGAAATGACAGAAATGGGTCATAGTGCCGAATAAACTATGTCCTTTGAAATTCAAATAATCATATCTACCTTCGGTAACAAAAATCTGAAATAGTTATTCAGAGTTCATTTTTGTATAAATTATTTCAGTTCTAACCAATGAATAATCGGTAATACTTAATCGAATGGCTAACCGTTCAAATAAAAAACAATCAAAACTGTCTTGAGCAATTTATCTAAATCCTGAATCTAAATCTATCTATTTCCTGAGTGAAAGCTAAATTATACCGCTACAAAAAGAATCACCCTCGAAGAATAAAAAAATGGCAAAAAGAAAATATAAAAGAAAGAAGCATTTTTGTATAGCGTTTCTTGTCACCTAATCCACGTCAAAAGCGCAACCTAAAAGTGTCATCCGGGATATCGCAAACAGAATGATAAAAAGCGGAACTTGCGAAAGACAAGTGAAGAACAGCACGCGAGTCAAGAAAGCAATCTCCAGTGAGCTTTCGAGTGTTGACGCAGTCTGGGATTCGGCCTAGTATCCCGTGGGCCAGACTTTATCCTCACTTTTTTTGTCAGCGTCATGAACGTTCGTTTTCTGCCGCACTGAGACAGCAAAATGCGTGAAAAAAGAGACGACGGCTTGAAAATTTGCAGTTCGTTTTGCTCTTGCGGCTTGACCTATAGCATTTCTAACCCAGATTTCGACAGATAATGCCAGTGGATCGGTACTCCTACCTTCTGAGAGTCTTTTTATTAACAGTTGTCGAGTCTTCGCCACCTAGAATTGTTTAGTTAGGGAAATAAGAACGAAGAAAAACGGTAATATTAGATTGACGTGACAGATAAAGAAACAATTGAATCCAAAAGAAAATAATCCGATTTTGAAATTTGTTTCCTCCGCAATTTGCTAAAGGATAAGATTGAAAAGAATATTTGCAAAACACGAAAGTAATTATTCGAGACATTCAGGTTGATTTGTTGCAAGAGATTGTTCATCTGCAAGTTGTTTTATAAATAAACAAGATGTTACAAAAGCAAGTTTCTAGCTGAAAAAATGATTTTTAATAAAGAAGTACATCGCTGCTTTGTAGCTGCAAAACTCTACCTTTTTCATATCTCTCTCTTTGTCTGCAACTTTGCACTAGCGGTCATAAATTTTCTTTTCTCCAACGCTACTTAACCATAAGTTTGATGGCTTCGTATATCCAATTACCAGAAACCACGTTTACTAAGAAAACATACATTTTCCTTGACCTCATTGAACTCATTTCAAAATAACTTTTTTGATGAATGTTAGAAATAAAAAAAAGCATTCAAAAAAAAATTTTACACAACGTTTCAAAAATGAGAGTTCAAACATTTCATGCGACCCTAGCGGCCGATTTTCAAACTACACAAAATGGCGAGCGTAACAATATTCACGTGTATTACAATGCTGTTTATTATCTTAAGGTGCATTTAAGGTGCATTTAGTGTTTTTTTTAGACACGCGTTTTACGCAACGCGTTGGTTGGAGCGTACGCGTAAAGTTAACGCGTTGCTTGGAGCGTCCGCGTAAAGTCAACGCGTGAGATTTTGACGCGTCGCCGCGTTGAGTTTGACAGCGCCTTGAAGTTGGCGGCGACGCGTCAAAATCTCACGCGTTGACTTTACGCGGACGCTCCAAGCAACGCGTTATCTTTACGCGTACGCTTCAACCAACGCGTTGCGTAAAACGCGTGTCTAAAAAAAAACACTAAGGGGCCATTCACAATGAATGCTTCCGCCAGCGGAAGACGCGCGTTCTACTGTACGGCGATTCGCATCATATGAAAATGTGTGCGCGCATATAAACGCGCATCACTAAGCACGTCAAATTTTATAACCATTCAGTTAACGCAGCTCGAAAACTGATGCGTAGAAAAAATGAATGGAAAACTGAATTCATAATTCTTCAACTGGTATATTTAACTACTTAATTTACCCATAAAGGTTTGTAAACGAAGGTTTTTTCAATTATGAATTATTACGAGTATTTTCTATTACATCAATTGTGCAAAACATTTTTTGAATTAAACGTGTGAATGTTTTTTTTCAGTTAAATTATGGATAATTTAGAAGACATCAAAAATGACCTGGGTTTATTTCAATCTTTTTTTTTCTGTAATTCCACTTGCAATCAACGGGTTAGCTTAACTAGTAAAATGCAAACGCGGAGTTTTGGGATTGCGGAGGATAAAGAATACGGAAAAAGCGGCGCAGAAAATGTTGACCGTTGAAAAAAAAGTTTTGACTGGCGTTTTGCGTGCGTCCTGATGCACGGCAGAACGCTCACGTGACGTCTTTCAACGTCCGGTAGATCGCGCTGCAGTATGCGCGTCTTCCGCATGCGGAAGCATTCATTGTGAATGGCCCCTAAATGCACCTTAAAGTCAACGCGTGAGATTTTAGCAGGTCACTGCCAACTTCTTGGCGCTGTCAAAACTGGAATGGAGCGTAAACACGAAGCGTATAATTTAACTTTTTCGGTACGCAAAACAAATTTTTCTCTCTTTGGTCGGTATTTAAATTTTGCCAAATTGATAAAAAAAAAAAAAAAAAAAAAAAAGCAAGAGATATAACTCTAAAGAGCACATATCTCGTTATAACTGACTCTTGGCAAGTCCCACGCTACGATTTTCCTTACGTTCCTAGGCTCGTTATACTGGCCTGAAGTTTTATGGATTCTTATGGATAACGATTTATTATGACTGTTACCAATTTCACGTTACACTGCATTTTTATTGTAATCCCAGAAAGTTTTCACCTACCCATTATTCCATATTTCGTACACATAGAATAATGTCTAGAATATATGTCTTTTTTTCGTTATCAAACACTAATGATCCGAATTTTATTTCAATTTTTATTTGCCAAACGTTATGTTCATGTAAAAAAATATAAAAAAACATACGCAACAACAAAGTCAACCACTATAGCTGGTTGATATTTTGTCGTACATTTTTATTCGAGTTCTATGGTTTTTTGTGCGAATTCACCATTCATCAAAGAAGGCATTGGGAATTTGTGTTTTTTGTTTTTATTTTGAATACAAAGCACAGCCGTTTTTATTTCTCATGTTTATTTATCATTTCTTGTCTGATCATAACGATGGGTCAGAATTTAATTATGGAGCTTCTTCCGTGCACATTTTAGTCCGAAACCGTGTTTCCGGCATGCGCGCAGAACGAGTGTTTCATTAGCAATAAGCTCTGTGTATCGATGAAAGAAGTACAATCAACCGAATGCGAAAGCCAAATATCATTTGCAGCGACAAATAGAAATGCGACGCAATAAAACAGAAGAAAAATTGTCGGCACAATCGAAATCGCGAATGCAAATGTAATTGACCTATTGCTGTTTCACTCGCCAGCTCTATCCTAACGCTCGAATCAACGCACAGAGTGATCGGCGTCTTTGCAAAAAATATGGCTTTATATACTGCTGACTGTTAGTAGGAAAAAAATGTTTTAGATGAACATCTCGATATCAAAAAGTGCTCATTCAAATTTTCATTCATCGAATTCGTAAGTTCGATTCTGATGAGGTCAGTCCCTTGTAAAAATGATCATATATTGACAATACATTGAAAATCTATTGACCATACTATACAAACCATATATTGACAATCTATTAACCATACATTAGTAATATATTGACCATATACTAACAATATATTGCCCATATATGGACAATCTATTGACAATATATGGACAATATATTGACCATACATAAAGAATGAAAATAATTTTACTCTAGCACGAGAATCGATCCCAGGCCCTTGAGGTTATCAGTCCGCGTCGTTGTCCACTGCTCCATCTGCTTCGATAAATTCATCTATCGAAATAAGCTACATACTTAATGACTATTTTTTAATGGAAATAGTTTAATGTGAATGACATTTTGTCAATAATACTTTCTATAATGTAATTTTGCTATAAATCTTCAAATTTTTTAACCAAATCCAAAAATTTATTCATAAATTTATCCATACTTTTTTAAGTAAGAACTATGATAAACTATAAGGATCCATATATTCTATGGAAAATCAATATAGCTAATCGTTTTGAATGATTTAAAATGATTTAAAATCTTTTGTTACTAAAAAGTTAATTAAAATTATTAACAAATCACTATTAACAATTGTCTATTGAAAATCACAAGCTTCTATTCGCAGAAGTAGAAGCTTGAAGTGAAAGCTTGAGCAGAAGTGAAAAGTCTATCGACTTTTCACAAGATCGGTGAAGTTGAATGTTTTGTTATAAAAAAATTATTAAATATTAGAAAAAAAGTTTTAGAGTATTTAAAACAACAATATTTGTTTAACAAAGAAATAACAAAGAAATTAACAATGTATGGCAAAGAAAGAAATTTTGATTGTCATACATATATTGTCAATATATTGTTTGCGAAAAATCATACATTGCCAATACATTGCTGTAAATCAAATTACATCGTCTATGTATGGTTAATACATTGTTTGAAAATAATACATTGTCCATATATGGGCAATATATTGTTCATATATTGTTAATATATTGGCAATATATTGTCAATATATTAACTATGTATGGTCAATATAGGGACAATATATTATTTCGTGAATAATATATTGTCAATATATTATTTCGTGAATAATATATTGTCAATATATTATTCTTATATGGACAATATACGGATCTTTTTACAAGGGGTAACTTTATAGACCCGGTGACCCAGATGTATTACGAACAATCAGACTTCAACTGAATTGAACCTTTTCAATTTTTTTATTTTCTTAAACAGTCGTTGGAAATCAGATTAACGAATGAGACGAAATGAAGCTTGGAACGAAATTGACTCTAATGGAATATGTGAGCTCGACAATTTTTTTTTGTATTTTGTTTTTTGTTAGAGAATATTTCATTTGATGTTGAATAGCTTGACAATGTAATTTAAAATACCAACGTGTATTTGTCACGTTTTACAAAAGTTTTGCAGTGTGACCTACAATGCAAAATTGACTTTGTCAATTGTAAGTTGTAATATTCTTCGGAGATTCAAGGGCTTGTTTAAAGTTGAAACAAACTCGGGCTGAAATTTGTGTTGACCGTTTATCGGATCAGAATCTATTGCATAAATTTCAGCTAATATTATTCTCTGAAAACCGATAAAGAGACTTTAACGATGACTATTCGAAAAATTGCCGAAAGTTTAATATATTTTCAAGTTGTATACGAATTGTTTCATAGAATAAAAAGTATTGATATAATCTTTTTGATCTCATAAAAAACATGTGATTCGATAAAAGTGTCACTCGGAAGAGTAAATATTTCAGACAATTTATCCAGACACCTGGAGAGCCCGTTGAAGCTCTTCAATTTTGTTCGATTTAACGGCTCTCCGACGGACTAGCCGCAAACGTTCATCGCTCCTGTCTATGGACGTTATTACGCGTTAGATCATTTATACAAAATGAAATATGGCTAAGTCCATTACGCGCACGAGGCTAACGTAGAAAATGTAATACAGCCAGCTGGAAAAATGTTTTTCAGTTCACACGTGTGAAACATCCGTTCAGCATAAACAAGCCAACATACATCTCGAGAAAAAGCAGACTGGAATTTTTCACTAAAGATCCAATAAACACTGTTGTAAAATGTAAAAATTATGTGAAATTTCATGCTAACTAAGTTATTCTAAAATCAGAATCGGTTTGATCAAATCATGATTTTCTGATTCGTGACAACCTAAAGTGTCACGAAAAATAAAACAGTAAAATTTCAGCCTAGTTTTTGACTAGACATTGGCTATTTATTTTTATTTCATGCCTAGATTCTTGTCGTGGAAACAAGCTAGAACTTGTATAAAAACGTCACGCTCTGTACGGACGTTTTCTAGCTAGAAAAAATTGCTAGATTTTGGCTAGAGTTTGGCTAGCGCATAGCTAGCTAGAGAATACAGAATGCTATAGGTGTAATGACTATGTTTATTTATTATTAGGAATCAATAAATATATTTTTACAATTGTTATAATTTGTTATAATTATAATTCGTTTATATGTTGAGACCGCAGAGTCTCCAATGTGTTTTATCTTTCCGGGTGACTAGTAAGTCGACAACCCAAAGGAGAGTTTTCCAATCTTAAAAAGTTCATCACAACCTGAAGTTGGTCGAGGTGATACTGTGTAACGTCAGATAACGCTATAACTCTATATTCACGTGAAGTTAGAAGGATCCCGAACATGCACTGTAAAAATAAACAATATCAAAAACGACAAATTAAAACGAGCAATTTAAATTTAAACATTGTGAATTTCAATCATAGCGTGAAAAACGGACAGCAGCTGGGACGTTCACAAACAACAAATCATAACAGGCAGTGTAAAATCAAAATTTTGTAAATTTAAACATAGTGTGGATAACAGGCATAAAATATGATGATCAATGAAAAGATAAACAATAATAAAGAAATAAAAGTAATTTTATTAAATTATGAAAATAAAAAAAATATAAATCACTACTTGTAATAATACACACTGTAAAAATAAACGAATATGGCGGCTGATGACAACTTAAAAATCAAAAAAAAACCTTTTTCCTAATATCACTACATCATTTCTTAGTATTTTAAGTTGGCAATAGCCGCAATCGTTATTTCTTAATAATAAGGTAAATGTATCCTTTATCGTGATTTTCACTTAAAAAATACATTCATAAAACGATAGAAAGTAATAGTTCATAACATCATTATCTTGTATTGCAGATCCATTATCAGAGCCACAATTCGATTACATGTAATTTGTTATTTTAAATTTATTATTAATAATAGACACACACGATAAGGGGGCTTAAAGTCACGATGAAGGGTACATTTACCTCACGTAATAATGATAAGTTTTTTTTAAACATGTTTTTCAAACATATTTAACAAAATTTGCAACTGATTGTACAAAATGCCGATTTTGGTACATTAATAACTTTAGTAATATTTTAACCAGTCGAAACTCTTTGAAAGAGTTACATTTAAATGGCGTACTCAGCTGTAAATAACAAATGCAGAAAATCTTATCAAATTTTGAAATACTGCGAGGTATACTTATATCGATAGAACGAGAAATTGATAAACGGGAAATGAGTTATAATCCTAATCGTCCTCCGATTGAGTCTTATTGCTTAAATTATGGTGTAAATAAAAGTTTACCGATAACGTAGAATTGTGAATAGCTAAAAAAAGGGCTAGGAGGGCGATACGCTTTCCTTTTCTCTTTTCGAAAAAATTTGTAAAAAATGTTTTCCTAATAGACAATATTAAAAGAAATTCATCTTAAATTCGAAAAATTATGCAAAATTTTGCCACTCTCTGGATGGATTGGAGTCAAAATTATTCACATATATTTTGATAAATATTATTGTAACATCTTTGACTTAAAACGTCAGGTCAGGTCAGGTCAGCGTGCCCGGAGGGTGCGCCATAGTTCCCCTAGTAATTTTTAGTTTTTTTGATAATCTCAATCGATTCTCCAATTAGAAAAACCTCTAAAGCATACTTGATTTACATATGAATTGTTTTGTGAGGAAATAAATCAAATGAGTTACTTTAACATAGTCGCGATGTAACGTTTTTCCCATTTAAAACAATGTTAATTCACGTTCGGTTATTGTGGGCCACTAGCAATTTTTGCTATGAAATTCGGTATGATTATAATTTTATAACAAAAAAAAACAACGCAGAATGAATAGAAATTGATTAAATTCACTCCTTAAGACTTTTATGTGCAAGAAGTAGATAATTCTTCATTAAAAGTAAGAATAACTCTATGACCTCAAAAGGTGAATTTAAGAATGATTATTTTAACAAATGCTAGCGGCCCACAATACCCGACGCGTTCGGTTTTTTGTTCATTTCGCGTACATTTTCGAACGAGATTTTTTAAGAAAAAAATTGTATTTTTTGGGCAAATTTACTGGTAAATTCAAAAAAATGTTTAAGTAAACACCTCCACTGTTAAATTTGTTTGTCTTTGAAATATTGATGAAAATATTTAAGTCTAAACATAGGTGGCCCATAATACCTTCCGTTTCCCTAATTGTTATGTACAACTTCTACACGGCAAAATCCAAACGCGAGCGAGTCGCGCGCATGGCGGCGCAGAGTGCCGTTCAACCAAAATATTTCAGGCAAACGCCACTCAGTCCGATGTAAGCGCGACTCAGTCCGATGCAAACGCGACTCAGTCGCGCACGTAACGTGAGTTTTATTCAACGTGCATAGGAACTGCACTGATGCGACTCAGTACGCTTTGAACAAGACTGACTCGCGTTCACTGCTTCGATATTTTTTTTAATGAACAAGTAGGCACTCATTGTTAATATACTATGTAAATGTTTCTAAACTCTATTATAAATCAAATAAGATAAATCGAAACAAATATATATTTTTTGAATAATATTATTTAACATAGGAACCAAAAACTCAAAAACAAAATTAACATAAAAAACAAAACAATAACCAAACATTCAAAAAAACAGAACAAAAATCAAAACAAAAAAACCAAAAATTCAAACAAACAAAACAAAAATCAAAACAAAACGAAAACTAAAAATTTAAACAATCAAAATATATTTTCAGTATTTTAAATTTTTTGGTTTTTCTATTTGTTTTTGATGTTTGCTTTTTGTTTTGCTTTTAATTTTCAATTCTGATTTTGTTTCGTTTTTGATTTTTTTGTTTTTGTTATGTTTTTGAATTTTTAGTTTTGTTTTTGATTATTTCATTTTTGTTTTGATTTGGAGTTTTTGGGTTAATTTTATTTTTTTTTCAATGTAAATAGTAATCGTGAAATAATGGATAAATATATATTAAGTTGTATTCAGAATTATCATTCATACGTCAAACAATATTTACATATTTTCATATTCAAATAATATATATTCGTTGCAATTTACCTTATTTGATTAATTATAAAGTTTAAAAACATTTACATAGTATATCAACAATTAGTACTGCCTACTTGTTCATTTCATAAAATATCGAAGCAGTGAACGCGAGTCAGTCTTGTTCAAAAATCAAAATGTACTTTGAAGTCGCGTTCAGTGCAGTTCCCATGCGCGTTTAATAAAACTCACGTTACGTGCGCGACTGAGTCGCGTTTGCCTGAAATATTTTGGTTGAACGGCACTCTGTGCCGCCATGCGCGCGACTGTCTCGCGTTTGGATTTCGCCGTGTACTACTATAGAATAGAGTTAAAAGTTGTATTTCGAATTAAAACAGAAGTCGAAGCTTTGCAGATTTCAGACTGGGAGAAACGTCTTAGTCTTATTTACTCAAAAAGTTGGTTCGAATGTAAGAAAAACATTAAAAACGCTATTGCGCCATCTATCGGTGATGACTTGAGCGTTTTTTTTTAGTTCGAATTTTTTTTATCATGTAATGAAATTATTTCATATACAATTTTATTTTCAGAATTCTGTCAATAAATAATAGATACGGTATATTTATAAAGAAACGATTTTATTTAATTCATAACTATATAGATTTTATACAAATAAAGTTAGATTAAAATTTAGTATAATTACTTATAATAATTACTATAATTTAGAATAGTAGAAGACTTTTCTTTTATGCTACTCAAAAATTTCTAGTTTTTTTTCATGGCCTCGTTCGGGCGTTTCTAATGGAATTAAAGTGCATGTAGGAGAAAAAAAGTGGAACAAATATTTTGCTTCTCGCTATTAGTTGAATTACACGCCCGGAATTTGAGCTTTGCTAGGAATAATAAAAGCAATCGTAGGTGCTGTTTAACGAACTGTATGTAATTCGGTAAGCGACCGTATCAACCGGGCGAATTTTTTTATCCATCCTGAGAGGCGAAGGAAGGAAAAGCAGAGAAGATATCGAGAATTAGCATACGTACACACAGGAGGTCTTTGATACCTCGCAATTCCATTTCCATCAACGTCGAGAGTTTCTATTTACTCAGCGCGTATCGTCTATATCAGTAAATTGCATCAATGTCCTAAGTTGGAAGCCATTTTCAAGCAATTTCTCACGATTCCAAAGCTACACGTTCTTTACGACATTATTTCCCATTCGAACTGATTCAAAACACAAAAGTGTAACGGCAACAAAATTTACATTACTTTTTTATTATACTTCCATTCGAACTGGCTTTACTGACAATCCTAATCATAAAATTTGGAAGAAATTTTATGTTTCAAATCAAGCTTGTGCATTTTGCTAGCACGTTCAGATGAATTTGCCTGGTATTTTGATTAATTATTCAATGTAGAAATTCAATGAGATAAGATTACAAAATATTTTGGTTATATTGTCCATAAGGCAACTATTTTAATTGTCGTATAAAATTATACAGTTAGGGGAACAGAATCGCAAGTGCTTGGTCGATGTTTTCAGGACGCTTCTGAGATGCCATTGTTAAGATAATTAATGAGCAACGGGTACAATAAAGTCTCGATGGAAATCTCTTCGGCAATAGCAATTAATCTTGTCAATACGGCTTTCGGTATGTGGAAGCATTTGCAGGATAAACAATTCATTGATATTGGAATCGTAAGTCAAATAAATTTCTAACGACGATAGGATCTTGATTGAATCAGCTCGTTACAGATGGGAGCTCCATTAAGATGCTCGACTTTCGCTTCAAGAAAAAAATTCTCCCGATAATTTTCTGAAAACAGTTAATTAACAATTGCTCAATAGAAATTGAACGAAGTTGTTTGCTTAGGCTAAATACCATAATAAATACTTTTTAATTTTTTTTTATTTTTTAAAAATTTTTTTCTGACTCCTTGTTTGATAATAATTTAGACGTTAAAATTGCTAATTCTTGAAGCAAGTTCCAGTTTGTATCTGTGGGAATGTAGTATCTAGTTCAATCTTAGAAATCAAGGCAGTTATTGATTTTCAACTGCACATAGCTTGAAAAGCCTAATTGTTTCGCATGCTTGGTAGGATCGACCACGAAGAATGAATCCTGATCAGATTATTAGGACAAGATACAACGAACTTGGTATATAACCATAATTATGTTTACAACGGGTATTGTGTTTCTGTCCATGCTCTAGTTCAATTTGTAGTTGAAGTTTCTATATTTCTGTAATGTATACATTTTTCACAAAATTCAATTTGATATAGAATATACTTTTGATAAAGAAACCGTAGTTATTATATATACTTTTTCGAGGGTATTTCCCGTAAAACAATTGAATAATAAATAATCATAATAATAAAAAAAGACACAATTTATAATACAATTTTAAAGAAATCACTAGAAGCATTCTCGTTCCATGTTATTTAACACTAGGAGTACACTGGACTTTTTACATACCTAGAAAGACGGACGACACTGATTTTGAGCAAGGTTTTAACATGAAGTTTAAAAAAGTGCCAGAAAGTTAGAAAATTTCAACAAACAAAGAAGTTGTTGTCGTTTTTGAGATTATACATGACAGCTAATGACATTCTTGAAGTTTATATATTTAAAACAGTACAAACAAACTATATAAAACTTTTACACAATGTTTATAGAACTGTTTTAACAAATTGTTACACTTCCCTGATTTCACTGGTTACATTTTCTTGGCATTTCTTTGAAATTTTGCATACAATTTGATCATCTCGGATTGGAGCTCGCGATACAACCTCCACAATAGTAATAATAATAATAATAATAATAATAATAATAATAATAATAATAATAATAATAATAATAATAATAATAATAATAATAATAATAATAATAATAATAGTAATAATCTATTGACCATACAATACAAACCATATATTGACAATCTATTAGCCATACGTTAGTAATATATTGACCATATACTAACAATATATTGCCCATATATGAACAATCTATTGACAATATATGGACAATATATTGACGATACATGAACAATGTAAAATAATTTTACTCTAGCACGAGAATCGGTCCCAGGCCTTTGAGGTTATCAGTCCGCGTCGTTGTCCACTGCTCCATCTGCTTCGATAAATTCTTCTATCGAAATAAGCTACATACTTAATGACTATTTTTTATTAGAAATAGTTTAATGTGAATGACTTTTTGTCAATAATACTTTCTATAATGTTATTTTGTTATAAATCTTCAAATTTTTTTAACCAAATTCGGAAATTTATTTTTAAATTTATCCATACTTTTTTAAGTAAGAAACTATGATAAACTATAAGGATCCATATATTCTATAGAAAATCAATATAGCTAATCTTTTAGAATGATTTAATCTTTTGTTAGTAAAAAATTATAAAAATTATTAACAAATCACTATTAACAATTGTCTATTGAAAATCGCAAGCTTCTATTCGCAGAAGATAGACTTTTCACAAGGTCGGTGAAATTAAATGTTTTGTTATAAAAAAATTATTAAATAGCAGAAAAAAGTTTTAGAGTATTCAAAACAACAATATTTGGTTACCAAAGAAATAACAAAGAAATTAACAATGTATAGCAAAAAATGGAATTTTGATTATCATACATATATTGTCAATATATTGTTTGCGAAAAATCATACATTGCCAATATATTGCTGTAAATCAAATTACATCGTTTATGTATGGTTAATACATTGTTTGAAAATGGAAGTGTTTAAAGACACACAAAAACGCGACACTCGAAACGCGAAAAACTCGAAAAACGCGACACGCGACACTCGAAAATAAGATTGAAAGTGCGACGTTGCCAAGTATTATCACGAGTATTTTTCTCTCATATAATTCTTACTCTTTTCGAGTTCAGTGATTTTTATGTCATATTTTCAAAAACTTTAAACGAGTTCTATGCAAAAAACAAGTTCCACGCAGACCGAGTTCTGTGATTTTTTTTGTTATTTTTTTTAAAAACTTTTACGAAGTTCCATACAGACCGAGTTCAGTGATTTTTTTTGTTATTTTTTTTAAAAACTTTTACCAAGTTCCATACGGACCGAGTTCTGTGATTTTTTTGTTATTTTTTTTTAAACTTTAACCGAGTTCCATACAGACCGAGTTCAGTGATTTTTTGTTATATTTTTAAAAACTGCAAACATAAGATTTTATATTTTACCAGTAATGATTTTCCCTTTTTCTCTTTTTACCTGCATTTTTAATAATAACATAATTTTTGTAATTCAGTGGAGTTTACCATTGGCCCTCAGAATTGTATATTTTGGAAATCGCGTTTTTCGAGTTTTTCGCGTTTCGAGTGTCGCGTTTTTGTGTGTCTTTAAACTCTTCCAATTTTTTTAAGTATGACATAACCGTACTGTGAAGAAAAAGAAATGAAACAATTCTCAAAAAATGATAAACTTCATTTTTTTTACTCAAAAATTAACGTTATCAAGTAAAATAAGTAACTTGATAGCCTATTCTGATTTGTATTGTATTGTATGTAATTGGTTTTCGCGACATGTCGCCAAGTACCTACAATGAGCTATTCTGACTCTGAATTTTGAGCTCATATTGTACGACTTCTTTATATAGTTAACAATAAATATTTCCGAAAATTCAAATTCCAAATATAGCAATTTGGTAATTGACCATGTTAATTTTATATATCACGACGTTTAATGAAGGAAAATTCAATCATAATTTGTTATCAATATTTTCGATTCGATTGCAATATTTTACAATAGGGACTTCTCTGGCGTAGTTGGCCACACTTTTCAGTTTGACTGAAATTTATTTTTTATTATATCACGACCTTTAGAAAAGTACGACACTGTACAGATTGTTAATATAAAAATCACGATCACTTGTACGTGTATGATTTCGAGCACAATAACATTTTCGTAATAGTAATAAATTTATTATTAAAATTTGTTAATTTGTAACTAATTTTTCATTCCATCATTGTTGTCCTTTATTTTATTAATCCTAGATTTTTTCTCTGTATTTCAAATTATTGAGAAAAATAAACGATTGTTTATTAAATTTAAAATCAACATTTGTTATAAACAATTATTATATATTGTTAAATTTCATCATAGTTGGCCTTTATTATTGAAACAATACTTTTTTTCTTCATTTCGCGTTGATTTTATGATTCAATATATTTATATTATGTATATTATAATTTGATAAAATTCCTATTTGTTTATAAATTTTGTTAAAACTCAATAATTATTTTTACAATATTTATATTATTATTTTTCAAGAATTACAGCTATTGAAATTGAATTTTGGAAAATATAAAAAAAAATGAATAAAATACAAAAATTAAAATCAAAATTTGTTATAAACAATTATTATTTATTGTTATATTTTATCACCGTTGCCCTTCATTATATAAACAATACTTCTATTCTTTATTTCGCGTCGATTTCACGATATATTAGGGTAAAACATAAAAAAAATAATTTTTTATTAATTTATTCTTTATTTATTTATTTATTCCTATTTGTTTATAAATTTTGTTAAAACTCAATAATTAACTTTACAATATTTATATAATTATTTTTCTTAAATTACAGCTATTGAAATTGAAATTTTGGAAAAAATAAAAAAAATGAATAAAATAAAAATATTGCGTACATGAAAAAAAAAAACGCATTTTTGACCCCCCAGAAATCGTTGAAAGGGTTAAGCTAGAGAGGCGTTATTGGTCTCGTTTTACTCAGCTCGGCTGTGCGACCAAGTTAAGACCAATAACGACCTCGTGGCATAGTGATTTCATAGTTTTTCAACTATGCCAGAACCCCAATCTAAAATGTCTTGAAAAGAAGGCACTTTGACATTTTCTGGCGGTAGTTGACCAGAGTCACTGCCGTGCCTCCTGATTAGAAATTGTCAGTTTCTAACAATAAAGCAATTAAAATATTTTCAAATGTCTTAACATCTTGCAGGTAGTGAGGAGGTCCTAAGTAGAACCTAAATAGAAAATTAACTGGGGGAATTATGGCGCACCTTCCGGGCACGCTGACCTCGCCTGATCTGACGTTTTAAGTCAAAGATTTTATAATATTTATCAAAATATGTGAATAATTTTGACTTCAATGTATCCAGAGAGTGACAAAATTTTGCATAATTTTCTAAATTTTAAATGAATTTCTATTAATATTGTCTATTAGAAAAACGATTTTCAAACAAATTGTTTCGAAAATAGAAAAGTGTAGCGTATCGCCCTCCGAGCCTTTTTTTTGGCGGTTCAAAATTCTATACTTTATCGGTAAACTTTTATTTACACCATATTTTTAGCAATAAGACTCAATCGGAGGACGATTAGGATTATAACTCGTTTCCCGTTTATCAATTTCTCGTTCTATCGATATCAGTATACCTCGCAGTATTTCAAAATTTGATGGGGTTTTCTGCATTCGCTATCCGCTTATTTACAGCTGATCACGCCCTTTAAATTCAACTCCTTCAAAGAGTTTCGACTGGCTGATATATTACTAAAGTTATATATTAATGTACTAAAATCGGCATTTTGTACAGTTACTTGCAAATTTTGTTAAATATGTTTGAAAATAATAAATGTCATATTTCATCCCTCTCCCTCATACCCCTTTAAGGGCTGCATAATGATTTGCTAAACCTTTCGTAAAAGAAATATTCTGACAAGAAAAATATATTTGAACATTGCTTAGAAACATTGTATATTATATATATAATGAAAATCTAAAAAAAATTGGCTCATGTGTTCATTTTTCAAAGTTGGAACCCTGCCAATTTTAACAATGCAGCAGGAGACACTTCCTCCAGCGCTCGAATGTTTCTCCTTAGAACAGCTATGGGAAGCATTTAAAAACTAAAACTGATCTATAACTAATTATGAATGACCATAATCATTTGAACGTCTGGCCTAGACATTTTCGGGTTAATTTTTGAATCAATTCTGCAATATGCAACGTCCTGAAGTTAATTCTCGTAAAGTACGTTAGTTAACTTATGGATGGCTCGCCTGACAAAGAATGTCTCTAAACGAACACATATTTAAACTTTTATCCTGAACTAAAACATTGACCCAAAAGTTATGCTAAAAGATACAATTTTGGTATTACAGACGAATCATTAAACATCAAAATATTATGAAAACAGTGTCATTCACTGGTACACTGAAATATTTTGATTCTGTAATAATGATTATCACACGATAACGATGATTTTCATTTGAAGTTAAAAAAAGGATACACGAAAAATGAAACAATATTACAAAGTTTCATATTCAAATCATAGCGCGTAATCGATTGATCTATATATCGCTACAAATGATCACCTCGACAACTTCACGTGAATATCAGTGTCACTGATTCAGTGATCACCCGATCGCCTCGACAATTTTATGTTAAGCCTAAGTTTTTACGAATCGATTGACTAATATATGATCATAATTTCATATTTTTTCATATTTATTTTATTGACAAAATCAGTAATTTGGAAAAAGAATTGAATTTTAATTAATTACAGATTTTAAAATAAACAGTTTATTAACTTAAAAAATAAAAATTAAATTATATCAATTAAAATTAATTAAAATTAAATTTCAATGAATTTTACTGATTTGATGAAATTCGAAATGACCGCGGTTTTGTTCAGAAATCACCCGGAATGTGTATTTCGAATATATAGCCAACTTCGTGTGAATATAGAGTGATAGCGATATCTTACGTCACACACTATAACGTCGACCAACTTCAGGTTGTGATGAACTTTTTAAGAATGGAAAATTGTCAGTGTTAAAGATTTTCTAAATAGGACCTATTTCGTATGAAAATTATTTGTATGACCTAAGTATGAGCTACCAGGCCTAGAGAGCACTAAAGTAATACCTAAATTTCGACGCGGAAATAAATGAGAAAATGAGACTGGCCATTTGCACTCAAACTGAATGTTTGCGATGCAAATAATATTAGTTTATGATTGCACTTCAAGACGATTGGTTAGGTTGTTGAAAGGTTGAAACGCCAGAGACGATTTTTTATCAAATAAGCCCTACTTGAAAGGACAATAAATGACGGATTTCTACACCGATCAGATTGTTAACTGGATGATTCAAAAGAAAAAAAATAGAAAAAAAAATTTTTTTTAAATTCTTTTATTTAACTTACAAAAAACAAACTAAAAAATTAAAATAAACAAATTAATCGATCTTAAAATTACAGTATAAGGTAAGCACTAAGAAAAAAAATTTATATTTACAAGAAAATTTCAACGAAAAGAATGGCGCATAGTTTATTTAATAAACTATATATCATAAATCATAGAGTATTTTAGGGAGAATCCCGAACAAGCACTGTAAAAATAAACATTAACAAAAACGAGAAATTCGAACGAGCAGTTAAATTTAAACATTGTTAATTTCAAACATAGCGTGAAAAACGGAAAGCAGCTATGACAATCACGGTACAAACAAACAACAAAAAGATAATCAGGTCAAAAAGTAGCGCTGTAAAATTAAAAACAATCAAAAACAACAAATCATGACAAGCAGTGTAAAATCAAAATTTTGTAAATTCAAACATAGCGTGAAAAACAGGCATAAAATATGATGATCACTGAAAAGATAAACAACGATAAAAAAATAGAAGACCCTTTTGCCATAGATTTTCATGAATTTAATACGAATAGCTAACTTCACGTTGTCAATATGTCAAATTTCAGTTTGTTTTCACTGATAAAAAAGTAACAAAAATAGTTAATTAAACAATAAACGTCAGTAAATTACAATATCATTCCCACAATCATGTGACTTTGATAGAAAATAATCGTGAAATGTTTTTTTCGCTGGCAATCCCCACAAATTCGATGTTTGTCAATTCCTTTTACTGTACTACATATTTACATTAAGAGAGGATCCCAAACAAGCACTGTAAAAATAAACATTATCAAAAACGACAAATTCGAACGAGCAATTTAAATTTAAACATTGTTAATTTCAAACATAGCGTGAAAAACGGACAGCAGCTATGACGATCACGGTAAAAACAAACAACAAACAGATGATCAGGTCAAAAATTAGCGCTGTAAAATTAAAAACAATCAAAAACAACAAATTATGACAAGCAAATAAGCAATATAATAAAAAATAGAAGATATTTCATTTAATTATAAAAATAAAAAAATATAAATCATTACGTGTAACAATACGCACTGTAATAATATACAATGATGGCGGATATTGCCAACTTAAAATGATAAAAATCGCTGTACTGATATTGGAAAAAAGTTTTTATTTTTGCTCATTTAAGTTGTCATCAGCCGCCATCTTCGTTTATTATCACAGTGTGTATTATTACAAAGTAGTGTTTTTTTATTTTTATAATTAAATAAAATTATTTCTATTTTTTTATCACTGTTTATCCTTTCAGTGATTATCATATTTTATGTCTGTTACTCACACTATGTTTGAATTTACAAAATTTTGATTTTACACTGCTTGTCATGATTTGTTGTTTTTGATTGTTTTTAATTTTACAGCGCTAATTTTTGACCTGATCATCTTTTTGTTGTTAGTTTTCACCGTGATCGTCATAGCTGCTGTCCGTTTTTCACCCTATGTTTAAAATTAACAATGTTTAAATTTAAATTGCTCGTTCGAATTGGTCGTTTTTGATAATGTTTATTTTTACAGTGCTTGTTTGGGATTCTCCCTACATTAAGGTCTGATTTGTTTTCTTATGAAGTTTTATTTGCGTGTTAGTTTATGCCACTGTAACTTCTTAATTTTTAGTCTTGGGGGAAAAAATAGAAAGAAACAATTTTCTTCAAAATATTTTTATTTAACTTACAAAACACAAACTAAAAATTTATAATAAACAGATTAATCGAACTTAAAATTACAGAATAAGGTAAGCACTTAGAACAAAAATTTATATTTACAAGAAAATTTTAAATAAAATAATGGCGCACTTCTAAATCAATATATCTAAGTCAGTCAACAAAAAATGCTTATTACTTAGAAAATGAATTGACTAAAACAAAAACTGTGAAAATCATGTAGACATTGAAAAAAAGTAAACATTGTTTAGAATTTTGTTAAAATACTTGCATAATTTTGCAAATACACCGTAGAAATTAAATGCAAATGTGTCTCCTTAATTCTTTAAATCGGCGGGACACACTCGTGATTAGACAAAAGTAATATGCGATTCGACCTTGTGAAACTTCTTTTTACGCTATCTAACTCTGCAAAATACTCTATGATTCGAAAGATAAGGAATAAAGGAAAAAGTCTTAAATTGTAAACTATGCGCCATTCTTTTAATTAAAACTTTCTTGTAAATATAATTTTTCTTTTCTTAGTGCTTACCTTATTCTGTAATTTTAAGTTCGATTAATTGGTTTATTGTAATTTTTTAGTTTGTTTGTTGTAAGTTAAATAAAAGAATTTAAAAAAATTTTTCTTTTCTATTTTTTCCCCAAAGACTAAAAATTAAGAAGTTACAGTGGCATAAACCAACACGCAAATAAAACTGTATAAGAAAACAAATCAGACCTTAATGTAAATATGTAGTACAGTAAAAGGAATTGACAAACATCAAATTAGTGGGGATTGCCAGCGAAAAAAACATTTGATGATTATTTTCTTCAAAAGTCACATGATTGTGGCAATGATATTGTAATTTACTAACGTTTATCGATTAACTAGCTTACGTTTATTGTTAATTAGTTGAGGTTTTTCTTGGAATTGTTTGGATCAACAAATTGTAAGGACGGAAAAGGTTATGCAAAATAGTAAATGCAGTCAGTTAGCGCTGTGCGCGAGAAAAAACCCACGTAACCGTGGTAAAATCATGGCATTCATTGATACATCGTGAAACTGCAACACCTTATTTTACTAACGCATTCTGGTAAACGATATTCGATGTTTTGCTCTCTGGAGCGTAAATTTGTAGATTCCGTGGGTCGAAAACGCGCGAACATGGAACATAGAATTGTCCGTGAGAGAAAGATGGTTTTTAGCCTAGTGGCGTTAAATGCTCGTGTTTTCGTGCGTGGTTTCCGGGCGGAATGAGGGGCATTATGTGTGCGTATTTGTCTGCGCATGCGCACTTCACCGGCGGGTATAATATTCCATTACACCCGGATTTGGGCATAATGGAGGTTATTCAGCCTACGTCGTGGCGTAAAACATAACCTCATGCTTCTTCGACAGTGAAAGTGGCGCCACGTCTAGGGAAACAGGGAATTTGTTGGTACCAAGAAGAATTCTAGTTTTCTTGGTTGGTACCAACAGCGACAACTCAATCTTTCTCTTTCGACCTGTTCAGACGTGATCAAACATGACTGTACTTCATGTTAGTTTGAAAACAAGAAGGTTCGAGCATTTTTGAATTTATTCATCAACGTGCCAGGACGATTCAAGGTTAGTATTTCATACTTATTTAATTAACGTTAGAATCGTCATATTTATTTGTTTCTAATTGTTTATTATTTCATCTTTTTATTGTCTTAACTTGAACATAACCTCAATTCAGTGGACGCCGGTAAACGTGATCGCGATCAATGTTATTATTTTTGTATTTTGTTTGTTGTATTTTGTTTGTTTTATTTTGTTTGTTTTTTGGTTTTTTTAGCAATTATTGTTATTAAAAATAGTGGGTCTGAAAGTGATCAAAATAACACATATTAACTGTATTTTGAACTTTCTGAACATTCAACCCAAACATAACCTCAAATTCAAAAAAATTAAAAATATTGGTTTTTTTAGTTTAAAAATGGCGTCAACGGACGACGAAATACCCGAGGAAATCAGGGAAATGACTGCGCAAGCTATGCGAGCTATCGTACCTAACGGTTCGCGTAGTGTGTACGAAGAAAAATACAAAAAGTATTTGGATTGGATTGCCGAAAAGAAGGTGACTAACCTCTCCAAGGCCAGTCTCTTCAGCGAGGAAATGCTGCTGGCTTATTTTCATCACTTAAGTAAGGCGTACAAACCACCAACATTATGGTGCTACTATTCCATGCTAAAGTGCATGATCAACCAGTACCAGCACATCAACATAAAAAATTTTGCCAACTTGTACGCCTTTCTGAAAACACAATGTGCCGGGTATGAACCTAGAAAAGCGAGGATTTTGGAGACGGAACATATGGAAGAAGTCTTGAAAAAAGCACCGAATGAAGTCTTCCTGGGAATAAAAGTAAGTTTTTTTTTCATTTGAAAAATAAAAATTATAAAAAAATAAGCGATATGCTAAAATTGACATTGTTTTCAGGCAGCTTTGGTTATTGCTCTCTTCGGTGCCTGCAGGAAAAAGGAACTCTACGATTTGCGCTCAACAGACGTCACTGTGGAGAAAACGCTCATCCATGTGAAAATAAGGAAACCGAAGAACAAAAAACCGCGTTCATTTGTCATCGAAGGTGATCATAGGAAATTCGTGATTGATTATATCAACCTCCGCCCGAAAAATGCGACTGGGCTAAACTTTTTCCTCGGATATCGGAACGGCTGCTGCATTCGGCAAGTGATGGGCAAGAACAAATTGGGAGCCATGCCTTCTGAGATCGCGAAGTTTCTCAAGTTACCCAACCCGCACGAGTATACTGGCCACAGTTTCCGGCGATCGTCGGCCACCGCACTTTCCAACGCTGGAGCGGACCTTCTCGCCGTGAAACGCCACGGAGGTTGGAGTTCAGATGCTGTCGCACAATCATATGTTCAGGATTCAATCAGAAACCAGCGTCAAAGAGGTAATTTGATCAACACAGTTGTGCAACCATCAACTCCGACACCAACCAGGCCTTCAACTTCCAAAGAAAATTTGGAAAATGAGATGCCGATGGAACTTGAAAATTTGGAAAATGATATGCCGATGGAACTTCAAGAGGACTTCTTCAGAAACGACCCACTCACTGATCATCAACTTGCTCTTGTCACGAAGGGTTTTGCGCAGAAAACTCGTTTGGAACCGCGTCCTTTTGCAAATACTAACAAAGCTGTCACTTACAACAACTGTGTTTTTAACTTTACCGGTAAATAGTTCGTACCCACTAGTTTGCCCTTACTAGCTTGCGCATACTAGAGTTTGCAATAGTTTATAAGATTTTGTAATAGTTTATACTTTGTTATATCTAAAATGGACTATATTAAACTAATATATATTAAATTAATACATATGTAATATATTTGTAAGAAATTGCTCATCAAAGTAAAAAAATAAAGTTCGCTAATAGTTGAGGGTTTGTTTTTTTTTCTTGCAATTTGTTTATCTGTTTCTTGTTTATTTCAAGTTCGAAATTTTTTTGTTTATTTGTTTGTTTGTTTGTTTGTTTATTTATTTGTTGTTTTGACATAATTTTTTTGTGCAATTTAAATGTGGTTTTATTTTAAGTCGGGGGGCTCTGTTGCTCCACTCCCTGCACCCTGAGGTTATTGTCCGATCTCAAGATTTCATTAAGAAACTTCTATGAATTTAAAAAAAAAATGTTACATTCATCAATTTTTATCTGCAAATATTATTTGATCGTGTTCAAAAAGGGTTTCGGCAGAAAACACTCGTATTTAACGCCAGTAGGCTAAAACCTAATGTATGGGCCTTGTGTCGTATGGGGTTATTACACACTCGAGTGTTGGCATCACGGGCTACGCCCGTGCTGCCACCACTCTCGTGCGTAATACCGTCCATTCGGCACTTGGCACATAAATAACTATTTTCGAGGTGTACACCACCAGCATAGAGCGTTTGACCTTGAGCTTTATTGATGGTCATTGCAAATGCCAACCTCACGGGAAATTGTCGTCTTTTGAATTCAAATGGAAGATCTGTGGGGATAACTGGTATCTGAGGGATCATGACGTTCGCACCTTGATTCAATCCAGTTATTATAGTGCCTACAAATCATATAAATTGAATAGTATGTCAATACATTTGGTATTACATGGAAAAGTTGTGTGACAGTCTATAGCTTACTACCTTCTATAATCTTGTGCCGAAGTTAAGTGATGCGGATTTGAGTTCCATTGCATAAAACAGAAGGATTTAAATTTCGCAGCAGCCTAACAGGAACTCCGACTTTTAATTTCAGTATGTGTGGCGGAACTCCAGACAATAACAGCAAGTTCAAGAACTCAACCGGATAGTTCACCACTTCATTTTAATTTACTATGGAATGGAAACAGGTGTAAATTTTCTGTTCCCTAAGAATTGTAGCCAATATTTTGTCATTAAAATTAGTGACAACTTCGTTTGTGGACGCTAAAAGAGTTCTCTCACATAACCAATCCATGTGCAAGTGATTTCGCTGGATGTTGGGAAAAACTGCAGCAATCAGTTCATCAGTAGAATTGGCAATAGTGCATAGTTAAGAAGAAAGAGTAACATTTTCATTGGGATCTGTTGATAGCGTTCCATTGCCTGAGGCGAAATTTTTTTAATGGTTTTTGGAGGACTAAGGAGAACTGATTTCTGTCAATCTTTACAATGTGGAAAAGAGTCCTCCGCAGTGCTCCAATCGTACCAAATGAGGACTGTGGAGGACTGTTTTATGGCCCAATGAAACCTGTTTTTGGCAGTTCTGACTGCCTGCCAAGCTTAGCAGCAAATTGCTCATGCGCTCTTACAAACTCTTTACTAACTATAAAAAGAATAAGAAATAGCTTAATATCAATGCAATTAATAAATTTAATTGTTCTATAACGCATTCTGTATACCTGAACACCCAAAAAAAGTGCAAGGCTTTGGTCGATTATTGTTTTCCAACTGGTTCCGTAGGGCCTTGGACAACTTTTCAAAGAAAATTGCAGTTTCTGGGGCAACTAGAAAAGTCATTTATAATAGAAAAGTTAAACAGACTTAGACCTAACTATAACGTTATTTGCCCATGTAAAATTACCAGTGATTGTTGAAAAGAATGTAGGAATAAAATCTTCTTCGCCATCAGGAGTGAAACATATTTCAACTTCTTTTCTTGGGTTTTTTGGAGTTTTGCGGCTCCCTTTTTTTACAACACTTTTTGTTGGTGGATGGACATAATCTGCCGAACTCGCCGACGTATTTGGCAGTTCTTCGGTACCAGGAACGTTAAGGCCACCAAGGTTATCCCACATGGATGACTCGTTCGACAATTTAATCATTTTCCTCTGTTTTTTCTCCCTACAACCTTTTGCCTGTCGTATCAGATTTTTTCTCTCCTTTTCTTGCGCTTCAACAATTTTTTCCGTATAGGCATTTCCAGAACAAATGTTTCCATTTTCATCCACTTCAATGTGATCCAAAGCTTCTTTTGTATCTAGAGAAATGGCAATGAATGAAATTATGTGAATTCCAAGTAATACATAATAAATAATAATTTCTTTTATACGTTAATGATACCTGCAATTTCAACTACTTTGACTTCCCACAATTTTGCTTTCTTATCCGGTGGTTGTTGCCACCGAATGTGTCCTACAGCTCCTTTTTTTCGACACTCAGGTTTCGTCACAGAACTTAAAGTGACGACAAATGAGTCTCGCGTTTTAGAGAACCACACTAAAGCGAATTGCTTTTTCGGTTTCGTCATTTTTCTGAACTCAAACAAACGTTGACGATGTTCAATGATGCACTCTCTTAAACGCGAAAGACAATAATTAGGTTAATGTGTTATGATTCACTGCGCGCAGAACTTTTGCGCAATTTTAGATTCTAGAAAACTAATCAGCTGGAATAAATTCGCGGGTAATTTGAATTTGGATTTTGAATCTGTAATGTCATAAAGGGCATTATAAATGTTCAAGTAATTCCAGAATTCTTAAAGCAATAAATATTCGGAAGTTTTGAATCTATTCAATGAAAATTACAATTATGATTGTAACATTATAGCCAGAACAAAATGAATTGTAAAATTTTTATAAGTTTGAAGTTCAACTACCTGAGATAGTAAGAATACCTTTAATCAAATAAAATTTTAGGAAATGAAATTAAGACAATGTAGTTACAGCCATCGAACTACCGATTGATTGGCATATTATTGTAAAACTTTCACCGGTTATTCGATGACAGCGTTCTTCTGTGCATAAATACAGAATCTTGCAGATCGTTGGATCAGTTTCTTATGAGTGAAGCAAAGTGACGGAGCTAGTGTCAGTGTTCTCTAATTTTTGGCTAAGCGACAATGTATCGATTCAAACGGTTAAGTCAAAGAAACCAAAGAAAAAAGTTGAAGTTAATGCTAGATGTGAACAGGTAATATACCTTTTTTTTTAATTATTTGTTTAGCATAATAATGATTAGCGTTGTTGTAATATGGGATTAAAATCTTCAATTGACTGATTTTAAGTTGTTACGCCATTCATATGCGACTGCTGCTGAATTGACAAAAAATTTAGAACTGGACCTCGAAGGTGATGCAGAAAACGTCACGATGGAGGGCCTACAAGTCGGGAACGAAGTCGACTTGGATGAAGTTGGAGAAGAGGCTGTGATCGAGGGCGCGGTTCATCAGGATCCACAGAAATCGGACGAAGAAGAGAACGATATGCATCTCAATTCAACATATGAAGGTGACACTGCGAGTGAAACTGAATCAAGATATTCAGAAGGTACCGAAGACGAGAGAGATGTCAGGCCAGAAGAAAACGAGCAAGCTCTTTTTTCCCAGGAGCTGCCATAACTTTGAAACAAGCCATGATTTTGATTTTATTTTTTCTTGCAAAGTGGATTGGATCAAGTGGGTTTATCGAATTTGCTAGCACTTATCAATTTGCTATGTTTTTCATCAGATCGTGATCGAAAATTAAGTTTGTATAAATTCAAAAAGTTTTTCAACCTTTTCTCTTTTAAACGAGTGAAAAAAAAAACGGTTTTTTTGCTGTCATTGTTACCGCAAGTTGATATCTGCGAGATCTAAGTGTCGAAACTGCCGAAGAAAAAAAGGCAGCTCGGTGTGCCATTTGTACCAAATGTCTGTTTTGAACCAAATTAAGCAAATGTTTAAACGGAACAATTTTTATGACAACTTGCAATATAGATTTCGGAGAGAAAAAGTACCGGGCGTTTTAAGTGACATCTATGACGGGTCGTTATATGAAAAATATTTTAATCAAGGTTTTTTACGTAATCCTAACAACATTTCATTTACGTGGTATACGGATGAAATACCAGTTTTTAAATCTTCTAAAGTTAGTATGTGGCCTATTTTTCTTATTATCAATGAATTACCGTTTGAAGAAAGAATGAAAGAAGAGAATATGATTTTAGTTGCAATTTGGCACGGTTCTGAAAAACCTGAATTCAATCTTACTTTTAAGAAACTCTTAAGTCTCCTTTAAAAAAATTAAAAGAGGGAATCAAATGTGAATTATCAGACGGACGTAATATTGAAGTAAAAGGGATGTGTTTGTTCGGAACGGCTGATTCGCCGGCCAAAGCCGACTGCTTGCATTTTAGTCACCATAATGCTAAATTTGGCTGTCCAGTCTGTTTTGCTATTAGCAAACTGTCAAATTAGATGAAAATTCTCATACGTATGGCTACACGTATAATCCTGATTGCGATTTGAGAACTTCGGAAGAATGCATCCGATTAGGAAAAATAATGGATAAGAAAAAAAGGCGAAATGATTCTGAAAACGAGCGAGAGGTTAAGGGGTCATCAGTTTTATCGATAATAATGCCCGATTCAAGGAGGTTAGAAGTAAGGAGAACCAACTCCTATGGCGGGGGTAGGAGAAATCATGGTACTGGAGTTTCAAGCTGAACTCTAGTGCGCATGGCAGGTGCCCCGGCGCGAGCGCCGATTGTTTTGAATTTCGTAGGTAGCGCCGGAGCGAAAAAGCTTCAGATAAAAATGCAGAAGACTTCCAAGTGTAAGTGATTTGTTAATGATGTTGAAAGGGAGTATAAGTTTGTTATTTATAAAATAATTTGTTATTGTCAGTGTTTTGTTTTAAATTATACATTTTGTGAATCTTTCTAAGAATTTCCTAGTTAAAAAAACATAATTCTCTGACTTCTTTACAATTAGGATTAAAAGTGAAAACATGTCAAATTCTTGTTCGAGTTTTTTTTAATGATGGAGTTTTTTTCTGATCAATCGAGAATTGTTAACATATTTAACTATCAAACACGTGATTGAAGTTTTAATTTTATTTTTTATATGTGATGTATATGACCACAATAATATTCTTTCTTGTCAATTGTTGAAGTTTTGAATTTTACATTGTATAAAAAAACAAATAGGGGAGGAGCAAAAACAATCATCGCAAAAACGAACACGGCAAATACGAACACACGCAATTTCGAACACATTATGCGTGAAAAAAATAAAATTTAAAAATAACAGAATTTTAATTAAAATGATCACGCGCAAAAACGAACACGAAGTCTTATAAAAAAATTAAATGTATTGTTTTGGAAATGGGACCACTATGGTTATACTCTTGTTACAGACTAGAAGATATTAACGGTAAAATATTAAAATTCGTTCATGGTACTGGTTATATTGGCACACAAGTTGCTTCTTTGCATTGTCAAATTGTTCAAAACTTCAAACATTTAAGTGCAATGCCAGATGGTCCTTTATTGAACTTTTGTATTAATAGGAAGAAACAAGTTAAGATTTGTAAAAGATTGTTCGAACATTGTTACAGTGTAGGAACTTATGTAAACATTGATGAGTCATTTTTAGTTACAATTAGAGCTGCGATAGAGAATGCAAGAATGTACATATCTCCACGCTGTGTATATTTGCGATTGTTAAAAAACAAAATAATTTATGTGTCTCAGCGTTACAAAGATGATCAATTGCAAACAAATTCTTCATTCGTAACGTATGGAGATTCACAGTTCGGATCCATTTATTGTTTTTCAAAGGCACTCTCAATTGTAATTGTAATGACTTGTGCTATTGTCATGAAGAACACTGGGCTGTAGTACAAAATTTGGAGTGTTCGAAGATATTCAAAGTTAGCATGCACAATCAATTAGAAATGTATTATCCATTCATGTACGAGTGTAATATTCTTCAAACCTATACTGTAATTCCTGTTAGAGAACTAAAAACAGTGTGTTTTCGAGTGAATGTAGATGATCGTGTATACTTGTCAAATCCTGTAAATTCTTATGAAAATGAATAAAGTATCACGTATTTCAGCAGCTTCGTTTGTTATGTATAATTCTAGTTTCGGCGTATTTACTTTGCAAATCAAGGTAGATACATCCATCAAATTGTCGATTAAAACTTATTTGATATATTCCTTGGGACTGGAAAATTAATCAAGCTTCAAAATTCGTTGGTTTCCATTAATCTCAACACTAGAAGCCCGGACCGCGCAAAGTCTGTGCGTTTTGATTTTCATTCCACCACTACTTTTGCTACGTTTGAGATAAAGTAAGTACTTCTAGTGACATTTTCTTGATTAATTATGTTGTTTATGAAAAAAAACCTCGCAGCCCGGACGCACGAATTTTGTGCGCTGTGACGATGAAATTGATTATCTTCACTTTTAAATGAACAATAAGATGTTATTTATGTCGTATATGAATAAAATCTTAATAAATAATAATGATCAACATCCAATAAACATATTTATTATTGTTCAAAGTCAATTTGTTACAATTTTTTTCAACAAATACGGACTAAAAGACAGAAGTTTCTTCAAAGAAGTTTTGATAGTCGACTCCTGTTATTCGAATAAAAGTAATAAATTATAACTAATAATTATCAATAATTAGTGATTGAATATTTAAAATCATTGCAAAACGGCGCTTTTGATCAAATGGTATTTGTAAAACAATTTTTCCGTTATAGCGCTTCATTCTGAGTTCTTTTGTAAACATGCTGCACCGACACGTTTGAAACAAAGAGTGAAAATACTGTTTTTGTTTGTTTTTTACTATAAAATTATAAATTATGAATGTGACATTGCATTATATTTGATTCTATAAACAAATTCTGGTTTTTTGTCTAGAGGCATGTTTTTTTAACGAAAATTCGAATAAATATAAGTAAATAACAACATATTTGCAATCTGTTATTTAATAAAACAATTGACACATCCCCAATAATGATTTTGAACAGTTAAATAACAATACAAAAAATTTAGCTCTGGAAAAACGGTAACGCACGAAATTCGTGCGGTCCGGGCTTCTAGGTATACGAAAACTCCAGGTTTTCTTGTGTTAATAGCAAAAACCACTCGTTTATAACAAATGTTAAATAATTTCATACTAATTTCAGGGATTCAGGTGAATTTTTAGTTACATTTTTATTGTTAACTGTGAATTTATAATTATTCCATAAAACCACATTTCGAGTCAAAGCCTAAGATACTCGTCATCAGTGTCGAGTGTAATTTGTCTTAAATCATGATCTTGAACGTTAATAGCGAAGGTGATCTCTAAGGTTCTTATAATATAATACGGCGTCCCTCGGGTCTTTTGCTAAGGACTCGCTAGAGTTGCTCCTCTTGTAGTTAATATTAATATGCTTATATTCGAGAAACTATTACTGTCGTGCTCCATCTGTCGCTGCACCGTATTTTGTGCAATTAGTTTATTTTGAGACGGTTGAGGCATATTCACAACGGAAATGCTTGTTTGACTCTGGCTGCAATGCAGACTAAACATAACTATTAGGTCAAGCGTTTGCATTAAGTCTGCACTTAAATTCACATGGCATACATAAACATAATTTATATTCAAATTGTGTGCTTCTGTAATGTAATTTGTAGCTCCAAGGCGGTTATTGGTGTGTTAGCACGTACAAACAAAAAGTTAGTGAATAATTAGAACGATTACTTTAATCGCTCTGCCACGTTCTTTTAACTAAGCAAGTTGAAATTGAATTTTCCTGAATATTTCAAAGTTTTTTGCTCGTTGGCCTTCATTATGAATATGATTAATAATGATCAAAGATTATATTCCGATTTTCGGTCATTAATGTTATAACGCAGGGGAGGCGTGATCACTGCAACTCAATCAGACGATAATGTAACAGCCGAAATTCGTATGTTCGATAGCGAGACGTTTGCAATCACACAGCCAAGAGACCCGAGAGACGAGTAAATTGTTCAAAATCTGTCTCTGACATTGTGTTCCATTTCTCAGCCTAGATCAACTGCGATCTTGGTATAAAAGCGGGCGTTACGCTAAACTGGTTTTGTCAATATCGCACGACACAATACCTGGAGTTTCTTTTTTCGATTAATCATAGCCAGTTGCATACGAAAAAAAGGAGACAACTTTTGACAACCTTCTGAAGAGGCTTTCGCACAGAAAAACGAGACTCAGAATGCTATCAACTCAGTTCATGAGTTATGTTACAACTAGACAAAACGAAATAACAAAAATGATTGTTGAACGTTCTCAACAGTCGGTAGGTTTTCTGAATAGCTGTCTGAGAATTTTCGATCGTATGATCCACGTCGTTGTGAAAGGTCACGTTACAATTACACGGCCCTGCCTCTCGTATAACACTGCTCGGGATGCGCCATGTTCCGCACTGCATGATGGGTTTCAATTAACATGCGCCGGATGAATTATGTCACGGGACATTCACCCGCGAGAGAGAGTCTGAGGGCAAACGTCTTCGTCAAATGGCGCTCCGTCCCAGTTTCCGACTGACTCGTCTGTTACGCGCGCTCAGCTCGTGATCGCGCGAAATGACGCAGGCGGCAGCGCTTGACGTAAAGCCGGCTTTATTACTTTTTTATGACTACTTCTGTTGTTACAAGCAACGTGTCAAATGCCTCGAGATTGTTTACTTCGGTAAATAAATCAACTTCATTGTTTCGACAAATGCCTTTTTTTATTCACTTACCTACATGGGATTTCCTGTGTTTGTTCATACAACGAATGAAAAACATATTTTCCAAAATGTGCTAACGTTTGTGCATAAATTTAGGAAAGCGTGAAAGAAAACTGATAATCACTTTCAATAGCTCAGTAATCGACACAGTGGATGAGGACTGATTTAACTATTCACGTGGTGATATTTAATACAGCATTGGGACTTTGCCTCTAAAACAGAAATTCGTTGATGATGCAATAATCTCGTATGCATTTATCATAGGATGCGTGTATTCAAATGACCTCTGCTGAAGAGCGAAGCTTTAATCGCTGAGTACATGTATATGTCGCACGCGTTTACATTTGTCCTGAAGATATATAACTTGTTACGTTCACCGAGATATTGCACCGCAGCAATTCAAACACTCTTGCGGGCTTCAAATTCTCCACTGCCACACATGATCCCGGTTTAACTCGGATTTGATCATTATCGCTGCGCAATGTTTAAATAAAATACGCTAAATTTGAATATATAAACTATAAAGTTGAAATAGAGTCGACGTTTACATTATCTCATAGCGTGAGATGTCATCTATTTGCACAACTCGTCGCAGTGATTTGGACTAAATTATCGTGTACCTGAGAGTGGGTTAATTGAGTTTGCCATAAATCATGCGGCTGATTAATGATTCAACGTCAATTAAAAAATGTATACCTGCGGGTCTGATTGTATAACTTGTTGAATTGTTTAGTCGGCCGATTAGTGTCGACCGTTACATAATGTACCTCAAAACATTTCATTCAAACAGTTTGTTACAGTTTCGCAGTTGCTAAATTTGAATTAAATATAGAGCGGATTCTGCAATTTTCGCAATCTTGTTAGCAACGGTTGATAGACTTTTAACGTGTGAATGGATCGGGTTCAATTTAATTGGAAATTAATAACCGTCAAAACCAAATTGTGGATCTTCGTTTTTCTCGTACTTTGCAAGCTTCGCGAGTTATATCTGAGAACTCTGTTTCTTCAACGTAAATGACAATAATAAGATCTATTCATTAATTAGTAACACCGCGCTCAACGTCCGTATCGACAAGGTGAAAGGTTTTGCGGTTTAATTCAATCCACGATGATCATTGTGAAACGCCGTTGATTCTTAATGAAACTAATGTAGCGACGGAATTATTGTCTCGTGAAATTCATTCAATTAGATATATTTAATTTGACGAATTATTCCAACCGACGATGATAACTCTCAGCGAACAACAATCACATGTGTCGGCAAGTAAATGGCTTCATTTTGTTGAATTAAGTTTATATGATGATGAATCATATGATGATGTGAATCATTATCCAATGCAGTTAATGGCAATTTTCATCGCTGCTCGCGGGCTGACTAAAACTACTTTCACTACTGTGAACAGAAAATTCCATTCGCACGAACATGTAAATAATTTAGAATTAATATATATTGTGCCGATATCTTCCCGATCTTATTTGATTCAATTTTTGTTCGCGATTGTATTCAAAAGCAAATGATGTACGCTATTTTCCAAAAGTTTCAAAACGTTTATGCAAAACAGGTTGTTCCTAATGAAAGTTAAAGTTCAAGTAAGGTACAGTGTTTTTAATCATTTGAAGTATTATGATCAGGCTGATGTTGAACCAAATTTGTTCTCAAAGTTTATACTGATTTCGATATCAAAGACTTTATAATCTCGTTGTCCCAATCGATATAATAGTAGGATTTTAAGAGCTTCGTCGTTTTGAACTTCGACCTGGACCAAAGGATGTCTTGTGAATATTTCAAAAACGTATCAGTTTGTCTCATTGGAAATTTTTGTACTTCAAATTCTACATAGCTTTCTTTCTAAGAGATCCACAAAGATTAGGCAAATTGGATTATAAACGGATCTCGATGTATTTCCCGTTTGCAGATTGTGTCGGTTAATGCAGTTAGCAACATTATTTGCGAAAGTATTGGTTTTATACCTCGATTGTCATTGGAGCCTATAAGGGAAATAAAACTTTTAAAACCGTTGGCAATGTGTTGTTCAACAATTATTTCACCATTTTAATTAGTTTTAAACTTTCCCAAAAACAAACTTTGAAACACTCAATGTTCATTTCTATACAAAATTCGGTTAATTTCAGTTGAAATATTGGTTTCTGCTGTATGAGATTATTTTTAAATATCAAAATTGATCATAAAAATTATTGAAATTGGTCCGATTTGTAAGCAAATAACAATTTTGATATCATGAAATGAGCTTCAACAGGTAAAATGAATGAATTGAATTGTGAGTAAAACATTTCCATGTTCATTTCAGAGAGTTTGTTTTGTTATTTTAGTGAACTTTGCTGATTCTTTCTGAGATGAAGTTGGTACACGTAATGATGCGATTTGAGATATAGCTATCGCTGCTACCTAAATACAAGTCTTTACAAAGTCTAACAACCGCATTACAGAGAAGCTTTTTAATTGAGGCTATCGTCGTTAGTTCATCGACTCACGAGATCGTTAGAGACAAAAGTTCTTTGAACGCATCTTTCAAAGAACAATCTGATGTTTACAAAATGTGTTTCTATTTAGCAATTTCTTGTAAAACTAAGAATATCACTTAATCGCTCAACAATTCAATTTTAGATACGATGCAATAAAAAAGAGCCCATAAAACCGCTGATCATTTAGTTCGAAATTGAATTAAGGTATTTTTATAGATCAATCATTTTTATGTCAATCTCGTTCGCACATTATGAAACAGCAGTTTCGACTAAAGACTTTACCTGGTAACTTTGATTTGGCATTCGTTTCAATCGTTAAAAACTTAATTAGAACGACATCGCAAAAATCTGCTTTTGCGTCACCGTTTTTATTAATTCCATCGTAATTATTGTGTAACACGATTGACATCGTAAAAATATACACAAATCAAAGTTTCACGGTACTTTATAACAAAATCTGTATATGAAAATTTTTATAAAATCAGCAACGAAACTTCGACTAACTCCAGAAAATTGTGAATCTATTAATTAAAACTTGAAGATTTAAAAAATGTGCAAATTTTGTTGCACGAAAACGAATTTTAAAATCTGTGACTTGTACGATTAATTTTATCTCGTTAATCGTTTGAACGATTGATTCTTTTTAAGCTTACACGAATTTATTAGTAAAAGTTTCGCTAATGAGAAAAGTTACAAACGGCAAGCTAATTAAAAGTTTGATTCATAGGCGGTTTATTCTTTTTACTAAGGTCTTGTTGTTGCACAATGATATGTTAAAACAAGATTTAAATTCCATCCATCAGTATAGTTTTAATTGTAATTGCGAAAGAAAACTGTTGTCTATGTTGCGCGCCGCTAGGAAAACCAGATGTATATACATAATGGCACACGATCGTAGAAATTTATCTTAATGAAAACTGTAAATGAGTGTTGCACATCAATGTTTTTTTTGATACCTATTTGCCATGTTCAACTCTGGTAATAATAACTATAGTAATTCCATCAGATTTTACAAAATTGTTCATTATCAAAAAGTTTGATATATTTTTTGTTATTTCTACTCCTTTTTTCATTTTTTATGTAGCGAAAAAATTCGCCTGATTGAACTAATCGAAAGAATAAGAATTGAAAACAGCGTAAACTTGTCAAAAACTAATCAAAAGTGTCTTTGTTTAAAGTAATACGATCGTTTGACAAAAGTGATCACTGAATGAAACAAAATATATTTTCTGATAGAGAGTTTCACGCTCTATCAGAAAATGCTAAGAAATATTATTCTTGCCGCACTAAATTTCGAGAAAATTAAGTTTGAAAATTGTCAAATTTAACATCAGTTCTTATACAGGGTCATGTCTGCCGGAGGCAATTTTGAATTTTAGTTAGAGATGTGAAGTTGCTAGAACAACTAAAAAATATCTAAATTAGAGTTAAGAATTTCAAGAAGATTATTTTTCACATTAAAATAGACGTTACCGCACTGAATTAAATAATAAATGCAATAAAAATGTTTGTTTACATCGTTTTCGGAAATCATGGCTGCCAATTCTAACCTAACCGAATGGACTGAACTAGTCAAATGGTATCTTACATTGCATAAAAAAAGTTTTCCTTACTTTTTTATATAAAAATATATCGCCAAAATGGTTTATAAATTATTTGACGAGTTCTAAACAACATTTTTTTATAATTTGTTAAAAAAATTTAGTCTTGATTTTGACTAGTGTCTTAGACGATCGTACTACTTTAAAAAAACTGAAAACGTAAAATTGAACTGTGATTGCAAAGTTTTGAAAGCAGCTTTAGTAAATTAAGTTATTGAAATTATGACGTTCATAATCGATTACCAGAGTTGCTATTGGGCTAGCGATTCTCGTTGCAAACTCAACTGTTTTGCAGATATTTATTTTACTTATTCAATGCGAATTTCGAATACAGTGTTTCGTATTCATAAAGGCAAAGCTTGCATACTAGCTTTTTTTAGCTCCTAATATATTTTGTTAAAAAACGAGATGCAGATAAAACTTTGGAATTGAATTTATTTCTTAAATGATAAGTTCATTACTCTGTAGAAGTGAACCATCAAAACCACACAAGCATGAAAAACTCGCTCAACGCCAAATTATGCATTTATGAGTTCTCGAATGTTGTCAGTTAATCTTTGCATAGATCGTTTTAATTGTGAATTTTTACTACAACAAATTTTGAACATTACTAAAGATATTCCTGGGTAGGTGCGGAACAAGGGAGTGGTCTCTATATCCGCAATTCATTTACAGTCGAAATGACAACTTTCAAGAAAACAAAATGAACGGATAAATTTATATTTGAACTATAACCTCGAGTGATTTTTGTTTTTTTTTTTCGATTCTTTCATTTAACTCACACTAAGTGCCGTCAAATCTTGCAATACCGAATTTTTATTTTGTACTTAGACTTTACCAAACTTAATGAAATTTTGCATACAATTACAACTTTGGTGACAATACAAGTTGGTGGTGATTTCCGTGCGAATCCACCCCAGCATCTCTTATTTCTACCCAGTCATTTCTAAAATCATTGTATTTGCCTAACTTTTTAGATTTCTACTCATAAATTATTTATAACAATGAAAGAGAGTAATGTTTTTCCGTAAACTACTCCCGCATCCCTTATTTGAGGAAAGCAACCCCGCATGCTTGAAATCAGTGCATTCACTTTGTTTTCGATTTGACGTATTAATGAATTCAATATGCAATAAATTTCTGTATTCATACAATACTAAAATAAAAAACAATTAAAAAAAATTAAACAAATTTGAACAAAAAAATATTTAACTTTAAACGATTGAAAAATGAACAAAATAGTAAAAATAAAAAATTTTAACCAACTCAAATGAATATGAATATGTAAATATTATGACAAACAAATATAATTTCTACTTTTGCTAAATTTCTACCTCAGCTAAACAGAAGAATGACGCATTTCCGTCTCTTTGCCATATTAGGATATATTCTATATGATAATTAATAATTGCTACATTTGCAGTATAAGCGAACATTATCTAATCGAATCTCCAATATTACAGTTACCAATGATCTGATGAAAGATTTTATTCAACTGTTCAAGGGAAGTAAATTGACGACTAGTAAGATAACAACTTATTTAACACAAGTTTCAGGCTTATAATAATCCAGGTTTAATTAATAATTAATGTTGCCGTAACTACTAAATTATTTTCTGCGTTTTCACGTTGATATTGTCCCCGATTCTGTTTTATTTTTTAAAAACCTTTGCAAAATTTTTGATACGCATCTTATGTTAAAATGAAGTGTACTTTGTCGCAATTATACTTTTCACTCGATCATATGATTTGATATCTTTCGTTTGCGTGTGCGTCTGACGTATCATACTCTATGACTACTTACTCTCATAACAATACTGTTAGTCCGGGGTGGTCCGGGAGATACTTTGATAATTTACTATTTTAAGTTGGAAGTATAATATTTAAAAAAATGTCTACTAGGTGTGAATGAAAGATGTGTGGAAAATTGTGACATGTGAGCTAATCCGAAAATATTGTCCATTAAGGTGGCAGAAAAATTGAATTGGGGTACATTTTTCCTAATGCTTTTGTCCTAATTCACTTTTCCTAAGAAAAGTTTCCTAACTTTTTTGTTATTTTTTTTTAATTCCTAATAAAAAATTTTGGAAATATAGAGTCGAATTCAATTAGAAGCTGATGTGATATCCAACGTCTCTGAGATACTTCGAAACATCATTCCGGCGGTCTTCATACTTCAGCACGACATTGTTTATCCTGTCCTCGTTTTGTTCTCTCGCTTCACTTATATCGCGCCTTATTGCCTTGCCCATGTTGAGATCGGAAATTATGCTTACTGTGTTATTTTGTTCTTTTAGGAATTCTTTTAGCAACTTGTATAGCCCAGGATGATTCTTTCCAACCTCAGTTGCGAATCGATTATGCCAACCTATGAAAGTTAAAATCAAAAGGAAATGTACAAGGGAATGTTTATTTGTTTATGAAATACCTTCCGACAAGTTATTCGTTCTCCATAAATTTTGCAGTGTGGCGTCATACATGTTCCACAGTTGTGTTGGGAACCGAGCATCTACGGCTTTACGCCTACTACGCGCTATCTGTCCTTTTACGTAATTTAGACGAAAATAGTCTGGAAAAACGAAAATTGTTAAAATTTTGGCTGGGCTTCTTTTTCAAAGTGTTCAAGCACCCACACGACGTCATCTAGTGGGACAAACGCTATACCGCACATCATTTGTGCAACCTCTAACTTTCATGTTCTCTGTCATGATGTTCCTCACTGCGTTAAAAATAGCCAGCTCAAAATCTGTCATAACAATGATCGGGATTCTTTGTGGAATCCCGGCCTTCTCACATGACAATTTGATAACGTGCAGCACTTTTTCATATGCAACCTGCTTCTTGTTTTCAAGTAGGGCGTACACTAGAGGTATCGCCCCTACTTAACGTTCGTGTTTCCGAATTAGGGTTAGAGAGGCCAAGACAGTGAAAAGCTGGGAAAAAAGATGTGGAACAACCAACTACCAATTTGGGCTTCGCATCAACAGCCGCAAGTTCTCGGCGGGACCAAAAATGAGAATACAACCCATTTCATTCGTTTCTTCATCTTCATCTTCATCTCCATCTTTATCATACTTCGAGTCGTACAACAAGAAATCGTCGCCTGAGAGGGTTGTTCGGAACATTTCTGGCACCTCTTCAAAGTCTTCAAGGGTGACAGGATTCGTGGGCATAATTGTTTCAATTTTGATGACACATCGCTATAAGTTTTTTCTGGTATTCCTTGAACACCAAAAAAGCCAAAAAAAAATTTCCAAAACAAAATCGATGGTGACACCTTCAAAATATTTGATTACTCTACTGCTGACGAGTAAAATCACCTGAATCTCTCAGAATATTGTATTTTCATTTTTTGGAACTATAATATGCAATGAAAAACCCTTATCTCAAATTATTTTTGTCAGTATGCATTGTTGAAGTCTATACGTGAAAAAAAAAATTTTTTTTGAACATTAACATTTTCATTGCACTGATAAGTTTGTTTAGCCTTAAAAAAATTCCTGTATTATATTTTAAACGAAAATATCAAACATAGCCGTGTTGTGTGAGGTTTTACAACTTCTATGAACCTTCGCTCTTAAAACTTTGAGTCAGTTTAGGACCTCTGTTACAGTCTAACGATTATGAAATTCAATTTTAGTCCCGTAAACTTCTTTATTTATGATAAAACTAAGATGTTGGGGCATTTACCGTAGTTTTCTATGCAATCTAAGTTTTTCTAGATTTCTTAAAGTCGAACGTTGCAATATTGCAACACCCGGCGTTAAAGGGTTGAATCAGAGATGTGCCTTTGTCACATAACCGAAAATGACACGCGTGAATGACCGTCATGACCGTCAGTGAAAAAACGAGTAAAGAACAGAATTTAGCAGTGTTTTTAAATGCCGCTTTTACAAATAATTTAAAAATTACAAAAACATGTCAGAAAAATATTGTGACGGTCATGCGTGCATCTCTCGGTAATATGCTTGTTTCTTTTCATGTGGCATGTGTACTTTTGCATAACAAGTACATTAAGAGGGCTAACCTCTTCAATTTGTCGGGAGGGAAACATTTAAGTATACCCAAGGCGTGATTTCATTCACCGTTATTATGGTTGTTACCATGGAAACAGGGGATGAACCGCGTCTTGGGAATAAAACAGTGTTTCTCTTCCGACAAATCAGGGAGAACTTGGCCCTTTTTATGCACGTTTTGCACGAAAAATGCTAATTGGTTGTGCAGTCACACCCAAATATTACAAATGGTATACCTAATTAGCATTATTAACGAATAGTTCATTTGCTTAGGTAATTGGGCGTTAAATTGTTATACACTCCAACTAAACTGCGATTGGCAAAAATCACAGCATTCATATTTTGTATCATTTCCAATTCACTTTTTATTTTCTGTTATCGTATGTGAACAGACGATATTTTATCGACAGCCATATAAACATAAAGTTTACGTCAATCTTATGGATAAATGAAAATTTTTGAAATATAATGCTCCTACAATTTTTATTTTTGTTTTGGATCATAAGAACTATATTGATATGTCTATCTATTTAATCTTGCCTGTTTACTTATAATTACGAACAATAAGATAAAATGATATAGCAATTGACGATAAAAAAATCAACGCTGTACTTTACGCTAATCACAGTTCTTAACTTTCTTAACGCTTAAATAGCACGGCAATATATTTTTCCTTAATAATGATAAACAAGTATACTGTTTGTAACATGTTAGTGCTTTTGAAAATCATTTTGTGGTATTTTCTCATCATGTAAAGATTTAAAGATAAAGCAAACAAAATTTTTTTGAATGTGTTACTATCGTTTTTGTTCTGGAAGTTTATTTTTTCTGGCTCCTTTCATGACCGAGGAATTTAAATTTTGAATTTCACTAAGATATAGCCTTCGTTGATAGTTAACCCCATTGGTTAAGGTTTTGAATTCTTTCTGAATCTCAGCGAATTGCTGAAGAAAGGCCCGTTAAAATTGAAAAAAATCTCAAGTTACTTGAGCGAAAAATGAAATTTTCTGGCATACACATGTCTCATTTATTGTGCCTCATTGCTATGCAACCTAAATATAAGGAGGTGACATAAAAGGGACTTAAAATAATTTTTATCAATTAAGTACATGCGACTCCATCATTTGGACGCTCAATCAAATAAATATCGAAGCGAAGTGCCCTAAAAAACTAGGTCTAATTTTTACACCCCATAAATATTATGAATCTGAAATATAATAATCTAAGGTACAATTTTTTCATTTATTGTACTCCATGAGTATGAATCTTATTCCTTTAGATGTAAAATAAATGTGATCCAACTATATTTAGCAAAAATATAGTTGGCAAAAAGATCATATATTGACAATATATTGACAATGTATTGACCTACAATACAAACCGTATATTGACAATCTACTAACCATACATTAGTAATATATTGACCATATACTAACAATATATGGACAATATATTGACGATACATGAACAATGTAAAATAATTTTACTCTAGCACAAGAATCGATCCCAGGCCCTTGAGGGTATCAGTCCGCTATATGGATCGGGTATCCGATCCATATACACTATGAAAGTCAATAAAGCTAATCTTTCTAAATGATATAATCTTTTTTTCTCAAAAAATTAATTAAAATTATTAACAAATCACTATTAACAATTGTCCATTGAAATTCACAAGCTTCTATTCGCATAAGATAGACTTCTCACAAGATCGGTGATATTAAATGTTTTGTTATAAAAAAATTATTAAATATCAGAAAATAAATTTTAGAGTATTCAAAATAACAATATTTGTTTAACAAAGAAATAACAAAGAAATAACAAAGAAAGTAACAATGTATGCCAAAGAATAGAATTTTGATTGTCATACATATATTGTCAATATATTGCTTGCAAAATATCATACATTGCCAATATATTGCTGTAAATCAAATTACATCATTTATGCATGGTAAATACATTGTTTGAAAATAATACATTGTCCATACATGGGCAATATATTGTTCATATATTGTTAATATGTTATTCTTATATGGACAATATATTTCTTTACATATATATTATTCCTTTATATATATATATATATATATTATTATACTACTATATATATATTATTTCTTTATATATATTTATATATTTCTTTATATTTCCTTTCTTTCTTCTATCTTTTTACAAGGGTCTCACTCACTTTGAGCACAAGATCAACTTTTCTCAAGGATAAGATTTGAACAATTACTGCCTAATTTAAATATAACTAATTCATATCGCGCACCATTTCAAACGAGATGATAGCTACGTTCTCCAATCAATGAGCAGTATTCTTTAAAATCTCAAATGTCTTGCGCATCAAACACATAAAACGCAAACTTACGTTTGTCAATCCTGTTGCCTTATTCACAAAAATCTCATTCGCCCGCGTCTCATTTCATTTTTCAACATTTAATACGAGTTTGGAAATCCCGTGGGTAATCGGATTCTAAACTGTTGTAAAGAAAAAAAAATTTTTTTTTATAAAATTATTTATACAATAGTCAATATTTTATTTTAATAACCAGTATAAAACAATATAAAATAAACTGTTAATGAAACCTCGAAATAAAATCTGGGTCTGCATGGGGGGATAAAGAAAACGACTGGGTCAGGTACAAAACACAGGTCAAAATTCGGCGAGAAAATCATACTCGAAATTAAGGTATCGAAACATGATCGGATATACAGAAAACATGAAAAGATAGTATATCCGATCATGTTTTGAAAACATCCCTACAATGGAAATTTGATATACTCTTTATTTAAGATACTCTTAGCAGGTAGAAGGAAAAGGCCAAAAAATTTCGACTCGGGCCCGCAATAAGTGCGGATTTGCTCATATGAGCAAATCCAAAATTAACATCCACTTAGCGGTTCAAAAAATAAAAAATTTTGGACATTAGGCACACTCTTACGATTTTTTTCTCAGGTTCTAGGTGTCAAAACAAGATAGAAAAATGGTGCGGCCCATCTTAAAACGAGTGGCGACATACTTTTAAAATTAAATTAAGTTATAGTGATTTTTGCCAAAAAAGCAACAAAAAAGCATGTAAAAAGTAACTCTAAATTTGGTTTCTTTCAAATTTTACCTTTTTTATCGATTATGGGGTGTTGTACGTTCTACCAAAGTCATTCAAATACCGAAAACGAAATATCCAAATATTTATGTGTCTCAATTTTAGTACTATGACTAAGAAATTTGAGTGAATTAAGTTAATCGCTCTTTTTCTTCCAATAAAATACGAACAGTTGGTACAAAAAGACACACAACTTGCAAAAAATATTTGTCTAATACTTTTTCAAACTTTATACAACCACATCAAACTCGACCTTCACCCCTCACTCCCTGTCCGGATTAAGGGTGGTTCAATAGAAAATTAAAAAAATGAGAGTTTTTTGAACCCATATTTTTTTTTAGAGATTCGAATCCCTTATGAAAAAATAAAACGATTTTATTCTAATCATTTTTCGGTTTTTTAGGACAGATGTCGCTGTAATCGTAAGTAATAAATAATTAATAAAAATCGTTCTCTTGCAATTACAGCGCTATCTATCGTGCAAAACAAAAAAAAAATATGAGAATAAAATCTTTTTATTTTTTCATGAAGAATCCGAATCTGCAATAAAAAATGGGGGTTTCACGAACTCGATTTTTTTTTCATGTTTTATTTTCTTCTTTTTTAATTAAAAAAGTATGTCGCCACCTGTTTCAAGGTGGGCCGCACCATTTTTCCATCTTATTTTAACACCTAGAACCTGAGAAAAAAATCCTAAGAGTGTGCCTAATGTACAAAAAATTTTATTTTTTTGAACCGCTAAGTGGATGGTAATTTTGGATTTGCTCATATATCAATATTCTTGTCGTCAGGAAATAAGTAAAGTAATAGAAAACTTCTATTTTCAAGAGTTACATTGAGAAGCGTTTATTTTGCGATGAAATTGACGCAAATTAAAAGTAATAATATTTTTTCTGTTCATTTTTTGATCGAAATCCAACTTTACCTGCCATGTTTTGATTGATTCACTAGACTTTAAAGTGTTAGTAATACATAAACTGCAGAGCACAGGCATAATCACAGAAGTACGATTGAAGGGAGATGTTATTGTGGGTTACAGTGCAGTTTCTCTGGATGATTGAAGAATTGCACGTTAATCGGATATAGCGGCTTCTTAGGCAGTGCAGTTTCTCTGGATGATTGAAGAATTGCACGTAAATCGGATATAGCGGCTTCTTAGGCAGTGCAGTTATCAAAATTCTTGGAATGTTATAATACAAGTGATGATCAACGTAAGCAATAGCTGTATGCAAGATGTCAAAATAGTTTTTTTGAGATAACTAATTTGATGCTATCTAGCAATCAGCGAACACAACACTGAAAAAACGTTCATTGAAACGATGACGAAAAATTTAGTCGATAAAAATGTACGTACGCGATTGCGATAATAAACGTCAATTGAAAATTTTGTCTCGGTGTGATTCGATTCGCCAACGATCGATAACGAAACGGTTAAAATTATGACACCTATAACAAGCATGAAAATCGAATTACTTCGCTCATAAGTTTTGGTTCTTCGAAGAGTATAAAAGACTGTGCTCACGAGTGTTTGCTTCAGTTACCCCAGAGAAATTTGTTGGTTTAAAGTTTCGAAGACGAAAAAATAATTAGATAGTAATTGATAAATTATTTCTTTGAAATATGTTCATTTTCGCTATAATATTTTTTATTGGTTGTACTGTAGCCCAGGTGAGAATCGAAATAGTTTTTAAATTCAAACTAATTTGCTCTTATCTTTTTATAGAAATATTTCGATGAAAAATAATAGCAGAATGTCTAATCACTCATTGACGTTTATTAATTTTAGTATAGCCCATACTATCAATACGGGGCCGATCAACAGCCTTACGCGTGGGATGTGTATAACCCTTATTATGGCATTCCGCCAGAACCAAGTGTATACAACTATCCGGAGCCAATACGTCAGGGGAATCCAATGCAAAATTCCTACGCTAATCCTCAACCATCTTTGTATGACTTGTGGAGACAGCCACCTTCTGTTGACGAATCAGTCGGCAATTTTCCTGCCACGCCGCAACAACCTAGAATCTTAATGCAACCAATTGATGAACCAGCCGACCAACCAATTGTTCAGCCTAATGTTCCATCAAGCGCTGATTCAGTTCAACAACCAAATACACAACTCAACACTCAACCACATCCTTCACTACAAGAGCCACAGATCACGACTAAACTTCACGGTGCAATAACTTCTGGTGTAAATAAGTTACCTCAAGGAGATTCCGCTGAAGCTACTCCAAAAAATGTACCGCTCATTCAAGCAAATACACAACCGGCAAAGAGTTACGAAACTAAAACTCAAGAACCATTGGACAGCCACAGTCACAAAACGCATCCAAAATCAGAAATCATGCGTGAAAAACCAATCACTCAATCACAGCTTTCATCATATAAATCGAATGGTCAACAAAACACGCAAGCCCAGCCTCCACTGCAGCATTCAGATGATCAACAAAACACTCAAGCACAACTTTCACTGCAGCAATCAAATGAAGATGGAAACTCTCGAACACAGCTTGCAGAGGTTAAACCGAATGATGAACGGAACACTCAACAACAAATCTCACATCAGAAACAAAATGAACAAGAGCCACAGATAAAAATTCAACCTGCTGATAGTGCCATAACTTCTGATATAAATAATTTGAATATAGTAGCAAAGCTTTTAGCTTTGCTAGATTTGAAATCACAGCGCCCAGTCAATGGAAATGAACGAAACAGTGAACCACTGCAGTCACCCAAATCCCAAACGAAGCATCTATCGAGTGAGCAAAATGATCAAGCTCAGTCTCCACTAAAGAAATCAAATGATCAATCAAACTCGGAAGAGTTGATATTACATGAAGCAAACAGCCAGTTGAACCCTAAACCACATTATCATTTGCAGAAACCAAATGATCAATTAAGCAGTCAACCACAGTTTCCACATCGAGAACCAAATGATGTAGTGAAGGCTCAACCTCAGCTCCCAGTAAATGAACAGAATGGTCGACCAATTACTCCAACAAAGCGTCCATCGAATGATCAAAATGATCGTCAAAACTTACAATCACAGCTTTCAGTAAAGAAACCAAATGCCCAACAAAACATACAACAACAGCCTTCAGAAGATAACACAAATAAGGAACGGAATATTCAACTTCAGCATTCACTACGAGAACCTGATGAAGTAGGAAAGACTACACTACAGTTTTCACGAAATGATCGTCGGAACTCGCAACCTCACCTCTCAGTGAACGAACTTAATAGTCCACCAACATCTCAAACAAAACATCATTCGAATGAAGAAAATGAGCGTCAAAACCCGCAATCACAGTTTTTAGTAAAGAAATCCGAAGGTCAACGACTCGTTGCACCACAGCTCTCAATGAGGCAACCAAATGCACAACAAAACACGCAACCACAGCTGTCCCTGAAGACACTAAGTAATCAACCAAATTCTCCTCCACAAGGACTCAATCTTTGTTCGTGTCCTGCGAGTTAGCGATGATGTACACTGTTAATAGTTGAAGTAAGTGCTGAAAATCGGTTAATGTCTAAATTTGAAACCAAAGTCCGATTCGGCCAGATGTTTGAATTTAGCTACAAAAGTATATTTAACATTGTACATTTCAAAATTTATGTGTAATTCTTCCTCAGATTGCACCTACTCGGGCTTTCGAATGGGTGAAGATTCAGATGGAAAATGTTACACGATATCTTGTGAATTGAATTGGAAATCCAAAATAAAGTAACATTTGGTAAAAAATAAACATTTTTCCGAAGTACATGTGTTTCTCTTTCAATGACCTAGATCCTAATATTTAATACTTAGACAACGTTGAATTCAGGTCAAATTGCGAGCAATTGTACTGGCAATTCAACGTCGAGGATATGTACAAAACTGTCAAATGAGTAAGTTTACGAGCTTGTGATAATACTAATTTTAACCATTCGTGTGAGCTCGTTCAGTTTAAGAAATTTAATCGTTTGGTGATCAATCCTTTTTTTCACTTTGTCTCTCAGTAAATTATTCTAATATTGGTGTTTTACACTGTCCATTTACTTTGTAACTTATGTAGGCTTTGGCGAGGTGAAAACATCCCGGAAAAATTGTTGAAAAACAGTTGAAGAGTAAAAATTTTGAAAGTGGTAACACCCAAATCAAAAGATTTTTTTTCCTCGTTAAAATTTTGCTTATTCTATAGGGTTTCGATGGCAGAAACATATGCTAAAAGGAATTTTCGTTAAATGACGTTGTTTAAAAGTTATAAATAAATAATTATTTTTGAACGTTTAATTGCAAAAAATCGTTGCTGGCTACTGAGTTGGTAGATTTTCATGAAAAAACATTTTTCTTATGTAAAAATGTTTGAACTTTCCGGATATCAACATGAAATTGCAAAAAATTCAAAACAACACATTTTTTATAACAATTTAAGTTGCAAAATGAAAAAAAAGTATGATGTTAATGTCTTACCAAGTTGGGATGAACTGCATTCCAAAGGGAATTTAATGACGCAAATTCTCGCGTTTTAATAAAAAATGGATCGCGTGTACGTAAAAAGTTATCGCACATTCAGCAACGCGGTGTACTGCCTCGCGCGGCGCGGCGAACGGCTGGTGACGTCTGTCAGCCAACTTCACACTTGTTTACAATTCTAAATACGGCATGGCGAGCATTGTGATTTTTAGCAGCGCAGGAGTTTTAAGATAAAAATGGTGAACTACTGTAGCAACCGTTAGGGAAAATAGAGACACAAGAGTGTTTATCAAAAATTAAAGCTAGTCTATGATACTTGGGGTGAAGTTTATTTTTATTTTTATTTTAACTAATAACTTGACCGCAAATCCAGCCACTTATATCCGATGTAGATTAGTAACCAGTAAAAAAATAATTATTCACGAATTTGGCCAAAAATGCTCAGAAAAAATTCAAATGTGACAACTTCATGAGTTCATTGAGTAACACAGAATTTTAAATGAAACAACAGAAAAATTGTACAACAGAGGACATAATAATTGAAAGACGTGATTTTAAATCAAACATTGCACTGGAACTTTGATATCAAAATTCACGAATGATTGTACAATAGAACCGAAGCTCGACGTGCTCTTCGAACGGATCCCTAAGTGGGGGTCCTTTAAACCCAACTGTCGTGCCCTCGACGAAAGGACAAAGATTAGCTGGCAGTGCAGCTTTGATTTAGGTCAAAATTTCTAGGAATGAAATAGGCGAAACAGGCTTAGAAAGTGATGAAACTATAAACAACGTAGAACACAACTTGAGATTCAACGCAATACGATAGCATGTTGCGTCGAGGCTAAGAATGGTCGCTTTCAAGCGAGCGGATCAGATAAAACATGACACTTTGATTTGGTGCATTTGTCATGTAGAACCTTCTATCACCATAAAACGCATCAACTAAGTCCTTTCTAGCTACAGAATTCGCGAGGATAATCAAAACGTGAAAATTAAATATGGTTACATTCAACTTGATCACAAGAATTTGCTTTAAAGAGTGCATATATATATAATTTTTTTTCGCATTAACTATCAGGGTAATGAAACATTTTATCTTCTTCGTTCCTAATAAAAAATTTTTTCAATTTGAATTGTAAATTCGCTTTGTTCCTGGAAACCTTGTAAAGAAGACATTCGGGTTTTTTTGTCTAAATAACATTTAAACTGAGTTGAATAGAAAAATTATGCTATTGCTATTATTATAACTATTGCAATGCTATTATAACATCTTTTTCACGTCTTATCCGAGGAAATATTGTTTTAAGGGGGTTTTCTGGTAAACTTGACCGAAAGTTAGGCATATTTTATAATTTTTTTATTCAAACAATAAATGATACACTGTTAGAGTTTTTTTGAGGGCTTAGTACGCTTCTTCAAGATTACATGTGAATTTTTTTGGAATGGAACGTGATACCGTACGCATGTGATAGGCATGAGTTCGCGGGCGCGCACGGCGTGCACCTTGAATTGGCGTGCAAGGTAGAGGTAAAACGGCTTACCAAAAACATAAATCAACTAAAAATATAAAAATAACATTGATTTCTAATAGAAGAATGCGAACTAAATTTTAAAAAATGTATTTTTTCTTTAAAATGACGAGCAGTGAAAGAAATGTCATTTTCAGGCATACATATTCCCCATGAAAATACACCAAAATGACATTCTGGAACAATTTTTGAGGTTAATCTGATTATTGAATAAAAAAACCGATTATATTATTATTATTATTCAACAATGCTCGGAATTTTTTCTATTTCAGTAACGAATAACGTTAATATCTTTGCCACTTAAAAGTGGTATGTAAGAAAAATTTAAAAAAAGGGTAAAAAGTAAGATTTTAAACAACATAAAAAATTGCACATTCTTTGAAGTGGGGCACGTTGTTATGAAACGAAAAGCTCAATTAGTTAAAATTTTCAGCTTCTAATCAGTGTGAAAAATTTTAATAAAATTTTCAAGTTAAGGTTAGTATGGACGCCACACGCTTTGGTTTAGATGAAAAGAAAATAATTCAAAGAGGAATTCTTAGACCATTATGAGCTAGCACAAATATATCTATAAACTTACATGATCGTTCTTTGTGTAATAGATTTTTACGTAGGATTTATTAGAGCGCGTTATCATAATTTAAAAAAATGCTTAATTTTATTTAAATGTTAGAAAGTGTCTAGGGAGACCGTAGACGAGGATATAACGTAGCTATAACGTGGATATAACGTAGGAATAAAAAGCTGCGTTACGAGGGTTTAAGAACTTTTATATTCCCGTGACAGCTTTTATATCGACGTTATTTCCACGTTCTCATCTCAAAATTACTAGACCTAATTTTAGTTACATTTTTGAATTTCGCGCCCAATGTCGCTATGAGCGACGGCTTGAAGGTTGATTCAAATCAGCCTTTAGCTTTAAGTCCGATGATGTCACAAAGTCGTGTCGCGTCGCGTGCCGGCAAGTTTCATGTGAAACGGTGTTCGACTTTATAATTCGGTAAGTATTTCGTTAAGTAACATTGTTATTGTTTATTAACTATTATTTTGATTTTAATTTTTAAACGGGGACAATATTTTTGAGGCAAACCTTGTCAAAACAAACCGTTTTGAGGTTAGCTTCAAAATCAAAACAAACGTGGTCATTAATTCTCAACACATGGTTTCAGGGGGAGGTGACAAGCACAGCAGACGATAAGAGGATCAACAAACAACCTGGAAAAAAGACGACAAGAGCATCGAATTGATTGACACGTTAGTTTAACAACAATGAAACAATGTTTGATTGTTATGATCTGTATGCGCTTGTCGATTATTTATAATTATTATATTGTAAGTTTCATTTGTTTGTTGTTATAGGTTCGAGAGCAGTATTGACTAGGCGATCGAGTGGGTGTGTGACGGCAGCAGCGAGACAACAACAACATCTCTTTGCGATCACAAACAGGGAAGGAACGAGTGTTACGACAAGTTGGAGCGCAGCTGATTACTTCGTCCGTCGAATGCAAAGTCTCAAGTGACAGTTGGGTACAAGTGACAGTTGGGTACAAGTGACAGTTGGGTACAAGTGACAGTTGGGTACAAGTGAGCGTTGGGTACAAGTGACGGTTGGGCCCAAGAGATAGTATTAGTTGTCATCGTTTGTTTGTTTGTTCGGTTGTTTGTTTGTCATCGGCCATTGTCGACAATTGTTTTAGATTGCGCTTTAAACTTAAAGCTAAGGTACAATTATAATTCGACGTCGTTTTTTTTGCTTAATGGTCTGCGATGATTGTTAGTATCAAATTTCAACTGGAACTCGAAAACATGTCAACATCTTTTTGTCGTCGGATTTTTCACAGCACAAATGTACATTTCGAATAAACAATTCTATTACTGTCATCGATTGTTTTAGTTGTTTTCAATTTTTGTAAAGCTTATATTTTTAAATTTCTAAGATTAAATATCGTGTGAAGCTTTCAATTTGCTTTTAAGAACTATTTGAACTTGAAGAAGTTGTTTACAAACCCAAATATTGAATTTAGTTCAAATAGAGTAAGGCATTTTTATAATGTACATTTGATTGTTCGCATTTTTTACATTTTGTACATAGTTTTTACATATTATGCATAGCTGCGTTTCACATTACAGTTTCTTACAGTTATTACACAGCCAAGCTTTGTTTTTCTGCGCTCATTTTGTAGCAGAAATTCGCCATTAAATAATCGAGCGCACTTAGAGTGATACCTGACCAGGCAACATCACAACGCACGAGTCTCATTCACTGCAGGCGACAAAAAACAGTTTTGTGTTTTTTCTTTTCTTATCAGGCTGCAGACATTGCTCATAATAAGGGAACAAAATGTTTTCATTGTCGACAAAATTTTCAATCTTTTACGTGTTTTTTAATCGATCCATTAATAAGATCTTCTGATAAGTCCTCTTTTTTAACAAGCATTTCACCGAGAAAAATGGGTTTGATAAACAAATTTGGTATTCCTAGCCATTTCAACAATGTTTTTTTTTGATTTTCGACACTTTTTTCAGAATAAACTCGAACTATTTTCTTTTTTATCTTTGGAATGCAAGAACTCATTCTTGGAGTACGTCCCAAGTATGTTTCTTTCTGAGGAAGGTTTCCAATTTTAATTTGGGAGTTCGCTAATACAACATCTTTTTTTTGCAGTAAGCAATTTTTGTTTTGAAAAACTCGCTGATGAAGAACATAATAGTCGCGTGTCCACCTACGCAAACAAAGATCTGGGTCATACAAATTCGCACCGGAATAAAATCGTACCGCAAACATGTGACAGCAGGGAAGGCCCAAAGAAACCCAATGTTTACAATTGCATGAATATGCTTCAGGAGTATAAATAATATTATTCGATGGAACTATAAAATCACCCGAATTTGTTTTTTTTAATGAAAGGTGTCGGAACTTTTTGATTTCATCTTCGACATATTTGAACGCGCCGTCTGTTAGTAAAAGGCTGTACTTTTCGAGCGGTTCTCGGAGTACAACTTCATGCGCAACGTTCAAAATTCTCCTCGTTGAGGTCATTTTACTAGCTCTGTGGTCGATTTCTGTCTCGCGTTTTTGAAGCCACAAAAAAAGTTTTTCAACTGCCGTTTCGAGAGGATTATTTCGCCCCGTAGAATCTTTAGCTTTGCAATTCAATGACTCGATTCGGTTGTTTGTAAAATTAAGAAAAGTCGCATGTTCCAACGAATAGACCGCCCAATCTTCTTTGATAGGATGCCAGTTTTTATCATAATAAGCTAAGACGTTAGCAGGCACGGTTTTTTGAAGTTTCAGATAATTTTTGTCAAAACGCTCGGAGGATTCACTGTATAATAGATTTTGAAACAACTTCAAACATTCGTCCCTTTCTTGAGAATTCACCCCCATCGACTCTCTTGTCACTTCTCTACCGAAAGCTTGAAGGACATGAAATATACAAAGTTTTAAAGTCACGTTTGGAAATACTTTCCTGATCGCTCCCCGTTCTGTCGCATCTTTATCAGTCATTATTACCTTCATTTTTTCGCAAGCAACTTGGTTGTCCGCTTTGAACGTTTCCAAAAACCAAGTCATTGACTCCATGTCTTCCTTTGCCAAAAAACACATTGCAACTACTTCAGTCTCTCGATTTGAATCTTCCACTGCCATGAACACCAGTTTTAAACCGCAGTTCGTCACTTTGTAGGTTGCGTCCAAGAAGCTCATCTCTGGGAAAGCAGCAAAGGTTTTTTTCATGCTTGGTGTTGTGATGTAGAGACCTTTGAAAGTGTCGCCCTCTCGGAATACTGTTCCTGTTGCACCTTAATAAAAAATATGAATTGATCATTATTAAATATTTTGATTTATCACTTTTGATAAAAATATTATAATTTCTGATATATACCTTGTTGTGTAATTATTCCAATTACACTTTTGTCCTGTTGCAAAATGGCTCTCGCAGATGCTTCTAAGTTCCACAGATCCTTCACAGTCACGGATATGTTTTTTTTGTCTTGCAGATCCTTTTGCAAGCAACTTTTTTCAGAGCGCAAATCAATCATTTTATAGATAATGTCTTTTTTTGTTTCCGGTGACATTTTTCTGTTAGGGGTGAGAGTTGCATACACTGCATGGTCATGGTTGTTGTGTTCCAGATTAAGTTCTGTTAATACCAGATTTGTTCTGCTTTTTGACAAGTTGAATTTCATGGTAAAGCCACAAAACAGTTTGTGCGTTCTAAAAAATTGAAAAATCAATTTGATGAAATGACAGTTAAAAAAATGAAACAAAAAGTTTAGAATAGAAATTGAGTATACCTTGTCTTTCTTTCGCCAGTGCCACGAGGCTGGCACTTTGGAGGGCCAAAGAAACATTTGAAAATGACGTAATAGTAATACAACTTTTCTTTGTTTTTGATCGAGTTTTTAGTTTTTTCAACCAGTCGACACTTCTCAATTGATTCGCTCCGATCTATTTCAACATTTTGCCTAGTTGCTTTCCCGTAAGCTGTAACATAGTTTATCAAATCTTCCTTAGATTCAAAAGCCAAGCCGACGTGAGGAGCAACAACTTCGGTTGGACAAGCCTAAAACAAAATGTACCTTTATGAGTTAACAAAATTAAAACCAAATAACATAATAAGAACAATATTAACAATAAAATAATAAAAATATTATTTGACAAATACCGGATGTAAATACGATGGAAGTACCATAGCAAGTATGCGTAGAAAAAGAAGATAGGTTGAAATTTTGAGAAACCGCCGAAAACGAGAAAACATTTCAATTTCCACTAAAAGCAAACCGAAGAGAGATTTCGGTTGCAATATCAACTGAACCAATTACACCGCGATCACGTTGACATGGCGGTTGTGCGAGCAACCACCACATGAAATGTCGGCGAGATGCGGACGAGCGAGTTGAATTGAACAGCTGATAACAGTGCTGCGGTGCATCAGAAGAGAGAGCAGTTGGACGTACACGTGGGAGTCAGCGGGAAATTCGAATAGCAGAAAAATTCAAACGATTTAAAAAATCGAATTTACTTATACAAATAAAATAAACTTACCATTTTTGTTAAAAATTAGTTGACATTTTTGTAGAATAAACAAATGTGAAAAATCAGTCACTGAACGTTACAAAAACGAGATATAGTATCTGACAGGTCCGGCGAAGGAATGTCGTTGGTAGTGTATGCATTTTTGAAATAAAAATAGGATCCGCCCTTGCATCCCTTCTTAAATTAAATATCGATAATTATTGGGCAAATAGAATAGGTAAAACATGTATCCCATAGCCTCTGTCGCCGGCATGAGTCATCGGTCTCCTTTATTGTTTTCTATAATAGCCGGGTAAAATTTATGGTGCCACTCTTTGAAACAATGAGTAGTAAATCAAAAGTTTTCTACAGAAAAGATTAGTTCTCGAGAAGAATTAAGAGTATTAAATTATTGATGCTTAAAAATGTGTTAAAATTAAGAAGTACTAATATCTTATAAATTATGACTAGATTTACAATGAATATTTGTTTTGATGACAAAACGAATCTATATTCACATTTTCGTTATTTCATTTTCAATAAAAGGAATAATCATTGAATGAAATTGTTTCAAAATTTTAAACCATGAGTTTATAATCAGTTGAGAATTTTGTTTACTTTTTTTTCGTTCGTTTCAAATTAAAACTCTCCAATTCCATACCAAAATAAATAGCCAAGGTTCGGTAGTGGAACTTCTTGTTGTTATGAGATACAAAAGTATGCTAGTCTCTCACGTGTCATAGGCAAGTTAGTTTCTTATCAAGAAAACATGGAACACGTAAGTAATAAAAATCTGATGTTTAGTCATTAAGAAATTAGGTATGTTTAGCAATGTAAATACGCGAATCGACAAATAATATCTTCTTCATTTCCAGTCAGTACAAACGCCAGCGGACGTTGATTTTAAGATAAATCAAGAATTTACATCGTGGGAAGAATTTTTTTCTCGCTTAATAGCATATGTTAGAGCCAAAGGTTTCAAACACCGCATAATAGATAGTGTTAAATGGAATAACTCAAAAAAAGTCCCGGGACCGGTACCTCAAGCGTTGAAATATTATTGGGTAAAACTGGGCTGCTCGAAAGGAGGGGTTTATAACTCAAAAAGTACCGGAGAGCGACAAAAACCGTAAGCACTAGTCAGACACAGATTTGAAAATATCATCTTCGTTTATTTCCAAAAATTTTGTTTTCAATTTTAATATTTCAGCTCACAGAAAAATGGCTGCCCTTTTCTGATACATCTCAAGACGCGTAGGAATGTTTTGTTTGTGTTTGCTTTGATAGAGAAACACAGTGTACATGAGTTTTTTCCAATTACTGAAACTGAACTTGACCCGCCAAAAAAGTCCCATTCGAGTGAGAATTTTCAACAAATGGACGGTAATGAAATTGTCCTCTATAGCCTATTATCACATTGAAACGAAAAGCTTAAATTAAATATTTCATAAAACTCCTTTTTGTATGCATTTTAGATGAGCTGTTGATTGTAAGTCCTTCAAAATGTAAACATAACACTGACATGGAATCAGATGTTGTTAGACTCGCGACGTTGCAACACTTGCATGACAGACTGGTCATTGCTATAAAAAAATTAGATGAGGAACAATTTTCTGATTTGACTATGAAAATGGACAAGATGATCACGTTTGTCGAACAAGGCGCCGTGTTCGATGTAAACGAGTGGATTATTTTTGTTAGTATGATTCAAAAGTATTAAAAAAGTTTAAAACTTTTAAACTGTGTGTTTTAACAAAATATATTTTTCAATTCAATTTTTGAACAGTAATCAAAAGAAAAATACTTTGTAGGGAAGTGACATTCTTAACGAACAGCAACTGCCAGTAGTCCTGTCCCAAACAAGAGAAAGCACTCGTCAGGTACCAGTTATTGTAGAGGATATTATTTTATCAGCCGGGACAAAGATGGTTGCAGGAACCAAAAATAAGAAAAACGAGCGACAGGTTGAAAAAGCATTAACAGTATTCGAACCAAAACAGATAAGTTCAATTGCGTTGAACTCGGAAAACCAGGCTGAAATGATAAGAGAAGACCCGGACATGGACGAGGAGCAGGGATCAGATGCGTCAAAAGTATTGGACTTGGACAGTGAGGTGAATAGTAGTTCAATTGCGTTGGACACGGAAAACCAGGCTAGAATGATAAGAGAAGACCCGAACATGGACGAGGAGCAGGGATCAGATGCGTCAAAAGTATTGGACTGGGACAGTAAGGAGAATGGTAGTTCGATTGCGTTGGACTCGGAAAACCAGGCTAAAATGATAAGAGAAGACCCGAACAGGGACGAGGAGCAGGGATCAGATGCGTCAAAATTATTGGACTTGGACAGTGAGGAGAATAGTAGTTCAGTTGCGTTGGACTCAAAAAAAGAAAAAGAAATAAAGAATCTAAAAGTGCTAATCCCTAGTTCTCGCGGACGACCAAAAGGGTCAGTAGTCTTGAGTAGTGTAGGTTTACGAAAAAAATCCTCAAACAATACAAAGCCTATAGCATTCAGGAAAAAGGAAATTGGCGAAAAACTGCGGATGTTATTTTCTTGGCTAGGAATACAAAAAGAAATATTCGATTTGTTGCTATCAAGGCAGTCCTTCATTAAACCCGAATTAACCCTTACTTGACACTTGGGGTCAAAACGACCCCACGGTTTGTTCGAACCGATTTTTCTCGAACAAACCATTAGAATTCGGGCACGTGGCTCCGGAGGTATTTAGGGGAGTGTCCAAACTAACGTTCTCTTCGGTAAAAGTTAGTCAGTTCAAATTCGGCTGTCGAAAGGAGCGCGTCAAAGTTGGGCTGGGGTCGTTTTAGCCCGGGAGTGACAAAGCCGTAATCTCAAGTGCGTTTTGGAGCAACTTTCTTTTTGGTGTTTTTTGTGATTTTCGGACAATTTTCAAAGTAAGTATACGTGAAAAGTTAAAAAAATTTTTTTTGTAAATAAAAAACATAAGTTATAACTCACTGTTTTTTTGTTAGTATCGCACATGGCGCGGTATAACTTGCGTGATCGCCTTATGCGTGATTTATTGAAGACGGACGACGAGGAAGTCGACTACCTGGACGAAGCCTCCTCTGGGGAGGAAGACAGGCTGTCCGAAGAAGATGAGGAAGTTGATACCGACGAGTATCAACCTTCCGAGGACGATGAGGACAGCGACGAGGAAAACATGCCGTTGCAGCAACGGCTGCTGAGGATTCAAAGTAACAACGGTATGGAGGTGGACAACGAGGACGACCTGGAGGACCTCCCCCTAGCACAAAGGAATGCCAGACCTCGAGGGCGACCGAGTAGCATTTGTATCTTGCAAGACCATTCATGATGACGAGGCTTCAGAATCGCCTTGTCCGAATTGGAATCAAAGTGTCCATAAAAAATATTTTGGGGTTGGATGAACCCTCTGTCATCACAGCTGATCAACCAGAACTCCCTACGAGGGTGAGGTGCACTGTTTGTCGTCGAAATAAAGACAAAAAAACGAAAATGCAGTGCCCTTCGTGCCTCCGACCAATGTGCGACGACCACCGAATGTATTTGTGTGTCGAATGCGCGGGAGAACAGTAAAATTGTATCATTCCCATCAGAATGTTATTTTAGTTTGTTAATTTCAAGTTAGAATACTATTTTGTAATAAAACCAAGACTTTAGACATAATTAAACGGCAGAAATTAAGTAAAAACTATGTCTTTTTTGTACCTTCATTTTTTCCCATTCATTTTGCAAAATAAATACCTTTTTTGGAAGAACCGCCTTTGCATTCATTTTTACTTTAAAGAGTACCTATTCCTACGTACACTCACAAATTTTCACGAAAAAATATTTAAAATTAAAAAAGTTATGAATTTTTAAAAAAAAAAGCATTTTTCTGGTTTTTTTTTTTCGATATTTTTTTTTGTTAATTAAACAATGAAAAACAACTTCGATAATCATACAACAATCTTGACAAAGCTTCAAAATATATGTGTAATTTTTTTCAGACCGATATATAAACAAATACAAAAGTTATTAACATTTTTTGCGCTGGGGTCGTTTGGACCCCGTGTGACAATTGTGTAACTTTTTGATAGTGTGTCAAGTAAGGGTTAATCAACAACATTCAGTATGAAGACTTGAAAGATTCTCTTGTCGACAAACGCGTTGACATCAACATTTTGTTCCCTTATTGTGAGGGCAATGCTCTAGCTGGGCTGAAAGAAAAAATCAAACTGAAAAAACAAACAAAACTGTATTTTTGTCCCGTCTGCAGTGAATCGTCCAAAAACGTCGTGAGTTGTGATTGTTGCCTGGTCAGGTATCACTCTAAGTGCGTCGATTATAAGAGAGTTAATGGCGAATGGTTCTGTACAAAATGTGACGAAGAATATAAAAAAGTTCATGTTGTAACACGAAATCCTGGCCCTGGACTCGGTTCCAGGGTCCAGGGCGGGAGATCGGTACGAATGGACTTGTCGTTTGGTCAAAGTAAGAAAACTAACAGAAAAAGTTGAGCGCCAGGTTGTTTTCGGACAAACAACCAAACCCGGGGAAACAAAACAAAGCAAAAGAACAAGGGACGGAATCTGGGCCAGACCCGCTGGCCCACCGGTGTGAGTCCGGTATAAAAACAATTTGCAGATTGACAGGGAAAACTAACTGAAAACCGGAAAGTAAACAACGCGTAATCGAACTGGCTCGCGGGCCTTTAGCAAATCGGAGCATACTTTTATGGACAGGGAAGGGAGCACAAAATCAATTACACGTAGCTTACAAAAGTGGACAACAATTACACCATTTATTCATCAGGTCCCCCTAGCGGGGCCTGGTCTGTTAAAGTACATGAGCCTATTGCTCGCAGAAAAGAAAAGAAACGTAACTTGGTGCGACGCGGCGCACCGAAACTAAAGAAAGAGAAAGACAGAATGAGACGCCAGTGCGTCTCATTGCACTAAACTGGGCGAGAGAGAGAGAGCGGGGAGATCAGGGTGTTAGCGCCGTCGTCGTGACCGACGCCATCGCGTACGCGAGGGACCGAACAAGTGCCCTGGAGTGGACACACTTACTTGAAAGCCGGAGCAACGAGCTCCGGCGAGACGTGGACTTCCATGATGCCGTCCGGCGGCGTCCCTCCGTGGCGTCTACTCGGCCATCCTCGTTTCAGGTTACTGGTCACAAAACTTTGGGTCGCCCATCGGAGCAGTGGGCGTCGCGGTTAAACTTGCCAGGTTGTCCTCAACCTGGTTCTAGTGCGCGGCGCGTACTTCAAACGAAAATCGGCAGGACAAAACGGCGTGTCGCCAAAGTCGCGTCACCCAACGGAATGGCGGATTCGGACGCGCTTGCAAAAAGGCCGGAAAACTCCGTGTTGCGCATGCGCGCGGCGATCGACGACCAAATGGATTGTCGATCAGCCACGAGCGGAGCGCCGAATGCAAAATGACCGGGAAATTAAAATTCACCGGTCACAATGTTATAAAGCTGTTTAATAACTAATAGTAGTTTGTGTACGAAATGTAAAGAAATGATAATCTGTATTTAATGAAATAACAGTTGATATGTTTATAATAAAGATGTAAAAAACTGCGAACAATCATAAGTTGTACATTTGAAAAATGCCTTACTCTATTTGAAAAATTCAATATTTTTTGATTCTTCAAGTTCAAATAGTTCTTAAAAGTTGAAAGCTTAACCGGATATTCAAGTTTAAGATATTTAACCATAAGATTAAAAACAAATAAAACAATCGATGACAGTAATAGAATTGTTTATTCGAAATGTACATTTGTGCTGTGAAAAATCCGACGACAAAAAGATGTTGACATGTTTTCGAGTTCCAGTTGAAATTTGATACTAACAATCATCGCAGACCATTAAGCAAAAAAAACGACGTCGAATTATAATTGTACCTTAGCTTTAAGTTTAAAGCGCAATCTAAAACAATTGTCGACAATGGCCGATGACAAACAAACAACCGAACAAACAAACAAACGATGACAACTAATACTATCTCTTGGGCCCAACCGTCACTTGTACCCAACGCTCACTTGTACCCAACTGTCACTTGTACCCAACTGTCACTTGATCCCGACTCGAGAGTTGCATTCGACGGACGAAGTAATCAGCTGCGCTCCAACTTGTCGTAACACTCGTTCCTTCCCTGTTTGTGATCGCAAAGAGATGTTGTTGTTGTCTCGCTGCTGCCGTCACACACCCACTCGATCGCCTAGTCAATACTGCTCTCGAACCTATAACAACAAACAAATGAAACTTACAATATAATAATTATAAATAATCGACAAGCGCATACAGATCATAACAATCAAACATTGTTTCATTGTTGTTAAACTAACGTGTCAATCAATTCGATGCTCTTGTCGTCTTTTTTCCAGGTTGTTTGTTGATCCTCTTATCGTCTGCTGTGCTTGTCACCTCCCCCTGAAACCATGTGTTGAGAATTAATGACCACGTTTGTTTTGATTTTGAAGCTAACCTCAAAACGGTTTGTTTTGACAAGGTTTGCCTCAAAAATATTGTCTCCGTTTAAAAATTAAAATCAAAATAATAGTTAATAAACAATAACAATGTTACTTAACGAAATACTTACCGAATTATAAAGTCGAACACCGTTTCACATGAAACTTGCCGGCACGCGACGCGACACGACTTTTGTGACATCATCGGACTTAAAGCTAAAGGCTGATTTGAATCAACCTTCAAGCCGTCGCTCATAGCGACATTGGGCGCGAAATTCAAAAATGTAACTAAAATTAGGTCTAGTAATTTTGAGATGAGAACGTGGAAATAACGTCGATATAAAAGCTGTCACGGGAATATAAAAGTTCTTAAACCCTCGTAACGCAGCTTTTTATTCCTACGTTATATCCACGTTATAGCTACGTTATATCCTCGTCTACGGTCTCCCTAGACACTCTCTAAATGTTAATCTCGTACAAAATATTATTCTTCGATTTTTTTAGAAATTTTTGAATATGAATCATGATAACATGAGCTAATGTATTAATTTGAAAAATCTTAATTGTAAAATATTCCTGAATGGCCTCAGTGTTCACGGATACATTACGTGGCTAAATAATTCCGTGACACGAAGATGAAGAAAACTATCTCATTTGCCAGATTTAAGAGGCTTTTTGGTTAACTTTTATTCGAAATATTTTTTTTATTTATTTATCGGCATCCTTGATATTTCAAAAAAATTCTCCTCAAATTCTCCTCAGATTGTTGAAAAAAAAATTATATTTTTCACGTTATCTCAAACATGAAAAAAGGGCTGAAATAGTACATTTAGTCTCAAGGACCGAAATAGCAGATTTCGGAGTCGAATAGAATCTGCACATTCGGGCCATGGTAAAGAAGTTCCAAGTCTGAACTGGTCTGATTTCATTCTGAACTCATGCATCCACTAAAAATTTATCTGAAAATTAGCTAATTTTCTATTTTTCCGGACAACACAATTGACTTATTCAATAGAAAATAGGTATCCATAAAAAGTTTCAGAGATCTTGGTAATTTTTTAATATATTTAGGATTATTTTGTGCGCAGCTCTCGTCATGTTTTTTGCAGTACACTCACAAAAAACAGTTCGGTGTTCTGTAAACGCCAATCCTTAGCGATTTTTAGACGCTAAGTTGAAATTCTCTCTATCTTAAGTTAAGGTTTGCTGAACTCCAAGTTAGGATTCTGAGGGCCCCAATGATGAAAATACATATAACAGAACCTTAAATCTGAAAGACTAAAGATATTGTTTTCATAATTTGTTAATATTTAATAATTATAATAATAATATATTAATTATGATACACATCAAAAAATTGTAAAAAAGGTCAATTACTTGTGCAGGTAATTTTTCACATCTAAAGAAACTAAACGAATATGCCAAATTCTTCATATTTCAGTATTATGGCAATATTTTGATGAGTATCATAATAAAAATTATCATCACTTAATAAATAATAACAAATTCTTAAACAATGTGTTATACGTATTTTTATCATTGGGGCCCTCAGAACCTTAACTTGGAGTTCAGCAAACCCCAACTTGAGATAGAGAGAATTCCAACTGAGCGTCGAAAAATCACTAAGGATTTGCGTTTACAGAACTTTGAACTGTTTTCCGTGTACATTTGGTTTTTTTGGGGTGATCTTTGAAGCAGTTATATAAGAATGATAATTTTGGAATAATTGTAATTATAATTTAAAATAATCCTTGGCATATCTAAAAACTAATAATTATTGATGAGGAAAGTTTTTTTAAACTTAACCTAGAAATGTAATACAACTTACCATTGCAAAAATTGCAAGATCTGGTTTAAAAATATACTAGAATAGATTCTGTTATAAAAAATCGACTACATGACACTAAATGACTAAGTCATTTATTGTTAATTCGGGCTATAAACAATAAGAATAATGAATTCAAACCAAGAAAGAACATAAAGATGTACGGAAAAATTACCACTTTGAAGTTATCGCTTAAAACTGTGATTTCAAAAGTTTCGTGACGATGTATCTTTAAACATTCCAAACAATGAATATTTTCAATCATTACACTGGAAAGTTTTTCTATATTATCAATAAGACTTTACTTGATGATAATATTACATAATTTGTTGAGCTATTTTCACACCCTGAAATTATTATTTAGCATATCGCGACTATTACATTACCCTACTGTCATAATTACCCCACTTACCCCTACAAGATTTGATGCTTCTATCTGAAAATAAAGAGAAGCGTTCGAAAAACTGCGGGCTAGCAACCTGGTTGCGTAGGATTTTGAGCGTGACAACGTCCGGTCTAAGCTACATTTTTGATAGTTTAAAAGCAAAAATTTTATTCGTTTCCGCCTACCCCTCTTCTAGTTCAGGTGTTTCCGCCTCCCTCCTCGGGTAACGATTTTTTGTGGCCACAAAAACGTCACAGAAAAGTGTCGCCATTATTCAGGGGGCGGGTATACTTAACAATGTATAAGACAATGTCACGTCAGAAGAACGGAAATGTGTTATCGCGAATAGATTGTTCGTGTAAACAGGTGCTCCTTAAGTTTAAAACCTTTGCTAATCAAGCTTATATCGATTTGCTTTTGTACCTCTTAGAACACAGGGCAAGTGTAGATGAGGAGCTGGATTCTGTATCAAAGAACAAATAAATCCTCAACTGCAGAGAAGCTCCTGTGAACTTTGATGCCTTATCACTTGTTTGGCTGGCGTGAAGCAAAGTATAGGCTTAACGAGTTTAAATTCACGTTTCCTAAATTTGCAAATATGATCCGATAATTGTTAGTCGTATCTCTGATCATTATTCCATTAACCCACTAACAAAACTTAGACAGTGTTCATCTGTACGAATTGAAAATTTGTGAAATATGTTTTGGGTTAACGATAATAACATAAAATACGGATATTACCATATTATCATAATATTGAAAGGATTACAACAAAACCCGTTTCATTTCTACACGGTAAAAGCAGGATTTTAAAGAATGTTCTGTGTTTAATTTAGTTTGATTTGATTTAGTAGTTTCAAATCTAAATCACACAGTGGTCACTGAAATTTATTCGTACATGACATTCAACTCGATAGTCACGAAAATTCCAAAATAATTTTCTCTTCTCTTTCCAAAACTCAGTCATTTTTATTTGTCTTAGACTATATACCCACTTAGTCATTTATAGTCATTTATAATCCGAACGTAGTTGCACCAAGACAAAGATAGTCGAAGAACATTCCAATTGTTTTACTTTTTAAAGTGAAAAAATTTAGATTGTTTTTCATGTAGTGTTAACGGAAGCAAGTATTAAGCACTATTTTTTTACAAATAACTTCACCTCTAGTGACCACTAATTTTGTCTTTTCTCTGAACTTGCTCTGAACTAACTTTTTTTTCTGTTTCAGTTATATTTGCATGTTATAAAATACCAACTTCGGTCAACATCACGAAACGATTCTCGCTTATTTTTACAACTCCCAAGAATATAAATAAGGCGCCTGCAATCCTACATAATCTAAAATTTTCGGTAAGTTATATTTCAATTTGAACGTGACGACTTTCTACTGCGAAAATAAAAAAAAATATCCATTTCTCATTTTTATTGCAGGAAACAATATACAGTTCGAAAGCGTTTTAATTTACACAAATTTACAGTATAATTTTTTGCATGATTGATTAAAAAAATTAATAAAAACTAAAATTAGAAATAATTCCTTCGGTACCAGTTAAAGTTTAATTGTTAGTAACAATCAAACATAATCAAATGAAAAATTACGCCACATTTTACAGAGTTCTTGATAATCCTGAATTATAAAAACCTATTATTTAAATGATCGTCGGGGAACATGAATTTTTTTGATGGCTTTTTGGCGTTTCGTACAATATTCACAGTCAAGAAAAATGTTCTTTAAATAATTTGATGAAATATTTGTTACGATAAGAAATATGAAAGTTAGAAGGGTGGATCTCAAACAAGCACTATAAAAATAAACAACATTAAAAACGACAAATTCAAACGAGCAATTTAAATTTGAACATTGTGAATTTCAATTATAGCGTGAAAAACGGACAGCAGCTATGACGATCACGGTAAAAGCGAACAACAACAAAATGATCAGGTTAAAAAGAAGCGCTGTAAAATTGAAGAGAATCATAAACAACAAATCATCACAAGCGGTGTAAAATCAAAATTTTGTAAATTCAAACATAGTGTTAATAACAGACATAAAATATGATAATCACTGAAAAGATAAACAATGATAAAAAAATAGAGGTAATTTTATTTCATTATAAAGATAAAAAATATAAATTACTACTTGTAATAAAACGCACTGTAATAATAAACAATGATGGCGGCTATTGCCAACTTGAAATGATAAAAATCGCTGTACTGATATTGGAAAAAAGTTTTTATTTTTGCTCATTTAAGTTGCGATCAGCCGCCATCTTCGTTTATTATCACAGTGTGTATTATTACAAGTAGTGATTTATGATTTTTTATTTCTATAATCAAAGAAAATTACTTTTATTTTTTGTATTATTGTTTATCTTTTCAGTGATTATCATATTTTATGTCTGTTATTCACACTATGTTTGAATTTACAAAATTTTGATTTTACACTGCTTGTCATGATTTATTGTTTTTGATTCTTTTTAATCTTACAGCGCTACCTTCAACCTGATAATTTTGTTGTTGTTTGTTTTTACCGTGATCGTCGTCATAGCTGCTGTCCGTTTTTCACGATATGATTGAAATTCACAATGTTTAAATTTGAACTGCTCGTTTAAATTGGTCGTTTTTGATATTGTTTATTTTTACAGTGCTTGTTTGGGATCCTCCCTGAACGAATGTATAATTCTAAAAAAAGTAAGTAAACAAATTCACAATTATAAACAAATGTTCATAAATAAATGCATTTTTTCATTAAAAATTTGATATAAATAATGAAATTATGATTGATAAATAGAAATTAATTTTTATCGAAAAATAAATAATATATCATGTAATTAAAAAAAATTCGTTCATCAAAAAAAAGTTCAATGAATATCATAGTTTTATAGTTTTTCTATTATTTTTTTATAGCATCGAATGAAACAATCGTCCATTCCTAGAAAAAAATTCATGCAGTGATGCAGTGATGCAGTGATGATCTATGTACTGCAGTAACAATTACTTTTTAGGAGTTGGATAATTTAATAAATTTGTTGATGAATAAAGTAACAACATGAAAACAACAAAAAGGGGGTAGCGGGTTAAGAGGGGTATGGCGGCCCCCAAAGGGTTAAAAAAAATCAACCCAAAATTCTTGAAAGGGGAAAAAAATTTTCAAGATGTGTCGCGACCCCCCACCCCCCACCCCCACCCCTGGGATCGATAAAAACATGTTTTTTTGATGTTTTAATTTTTTTAAGGCTTTCAAATCAATATTAAAACAGGTTTAATGCCACTAAAAATTTGTTTTGGATGTGTAGATATTACGTTAATTTTTTCAGATTTTTTCGTACAGTAAAAGCAAACGAAAAGTAACTTCAAATGCAAAAAAATCGTAAAAAATCGCCATTTTGCATGATTAAGTCCACTGTATTTCGAATCAGACTGTATCAAAAATGCGGCCTAAATAGCATTGAAAGATCTTTTATAGCCCTTCAAAATGGCGGCGGTTGGATTCGATTTGGACGCTTGTAGCTCGCGATAATCCAATTTTAGTAAAAATCGAATTTTAAAGATATGCTATTTAGGCCTATACATAAAAAAGGGCACACTTAAAAATCCAAATAAAAGAAACAAAAACATGTTTCTATATGGTTTTTTGGGTCGCTGAACTCGAATTTGAGGTCAAAAACACGTTTTGACAGATGACAGCTGTCAAAAATCCTGTCAACTACTAAGGAAATGGCTTTATTTCCAATTTCGTCAAAACATAATCATTATATGTGGTTTATTTACAAGTTTTTAATGTAGTAAATGGAAAATTTCTATTTTGAAAACAAATTTGACAGCTGTCAACAACGCTGTCAACAAGTTCAAATAATTTTACTTTTTTAACTTTTCCAATTTTCCGTGCAAACAACAAATTCGAATTAGTTTTTTTAGGCGCCCTCTATCGTCAGCTGTTGACAGCTGTCAAAATTTGTTTTCAAAATAGAAATTTTTGGTCCCCTTCAAGAATTTTGGGTTGATTGTTTTTAACCCTTTGGGGGCCGCCAGACCCCTCTTAACCCGCTACCCCCTTTTTTAGAAGAGGTTTGAAGGAGGTATACAGAACTTTAGCAACAATGATTGAACTAAATTTAAATGAGGCTCAAATAAAATGAATCGATTATTTGTTCATAGGATCATTAGATTATTAAGTTCATAAGAGATAACTCGATCCTTTGGGGCCATCCATAAATTACGTAACGCTCTGAAGGGGGGTAGGGGTCTGCATTAACGTTACATGTCGTTACAAAATGGTCCATCGAAGAGAGGAGGGGCGTATCGAAAATCATGAAAGATTACTTTACGTAATTTATGGACGGCTCCATTTAATCACTTGATCGTTATAGGTTATTATTTGATCATCATGTCCTTACTTGTTCAAATTATAGCATCATTGAATTGTTAAATTATAAGATCATGGAATTATTTGATCATTGAATTATTTGATCATTAGATCATCCGAACACTTTATCATTCAAATATTTAATAATTACTTCATTGAATTTTTGTATCATTGAATTACATATTCAATTATCAAATCATTAAATTACATCGAATCTAGCAAGATTCGATTATTCAGTTATTAAAGATTTTATTTCTGATGAGAATATGTAAGTAGGAATAGTTAAATCACATTTTGTACATGTATTTTGATGATACAGAAAGATTGGGAATAAATTACCAATAATCAAGTAATTTAATGATCCAATGATCTAAAGTTTTAATGATTAATGATCCAATGATCAAATAATGTATTCAATCAATAATTATGCATATATTTAGTAATTATTTTTTACACATTAATATTCGCAATGAAATTAGTTTTTGTTACATGAGTTACATTGAAGTAATACTAATGTTTACTAATGTAAACGTATATATCAGTAAAAACAAATCATTCAAATAAAACTGTTACAGTACTATAAAACCTAATACAATTTGAAAAGAGTTTTTTGATCAGTGGTCATTGGATTATTAAAATTTTTGGAATAGCGGATTGTTGGATCATCAGAGCGTTTGATCAGAAGATCATCTGACTATAAATTATTGAATTTTTTCGATCATTGAAGAGTTTAATCATTGACTCATTGGATCATTTAATGTATGTGATAAAAGAGCTGGCCGGGCGTTTAACGCGGTTCAGCTCGGCGCGTTACTTAAACAAAAATTAAAATCATTTTTTGTGCAATTAGATTGCTTTTGATATTTATAGTAGAAGGAACGGGTGCATTAAAATAGACCTAATGTAATAAATTGAAAATATTTTTTAAATATGGAAATTTCAAGTACCTGAACTGTACTGTTGAGTTCAGATGAAAATGTTTATTGAAAAAAAAAATCATATGTACTTATTACGCTTCATTGCACCTAGTATCTTGTAAATTAACAGAAACAATTACAGAAGTTTAAATTGCAGTGAAAATTTTCTCTAGTGTAAAATACACATGACCACATTTAGAACATTGTGATCAGTGATCTAAAAATTTAAAGTTTCTCATTAATACAGTAAAAAAAAAACGAGAAACAAAAGATTTCGCAAATTGAATTCTTCAAAACTAGCACTGAACGTATGAAGGGAATATTCCGGTCAGATGGTCAAAAAAATGGCTCATTTTTAACAATATTTTGTGAGAAAACTACTATTGATTCGAAATCGGGATTTTTTCAATAATTTTATTCATCTTCTAACTACATTCTCGAATTTATTTATGTCGCTCTGGGAACGGCAATCCTCCTCTCCAGGTGTGCAAAGATAGCCGTGCAGTCATGAGCGCTATCATTTTTCGAAAACTGCATTTTTTTGAAAAATGATTTTTAATTTAAACTTCGATTTTTTATTTTTCCGAATTTAGAAAAACTGTTTCACCACTCTTTGACCAATAAATTTAAGATTAGGAACCATTCATCATTTTTTATTTTATATCATTATTGGCGGTAAAAACTTTGCCACCAGCGGAAAGCGTTCATGTCTGCACGGCAATTTTTGAACACCTGGAGGGGGGAATTGTCGGTCCCGGAGCGACGCAAAAAAATTCGAAAATTTAGTTAAAAGATGAATAAAATTCATCTTCAGAATTTAATCGATTTTGACTGAAAATCATGTAAACTCCGCAGAGATAGTCAGGTAGACTCCGGAGAAAAAAGATATAATTTTTTTTTCTCTTTAAAGTTTTGAGAAACTGCCTAAGAAAAACTATAGAATTTTGCAAAAACATAACTTCGTAATCCACTTCTGCTACGGTCCTTTTGTTTTGTGCCAATGAGTTCATAAAATTAATGCAAGCGCGATAAGTATATTTTGATTCGATTTTATTAAACGTATACAAATTTGAATTCGCATTCGGCAGTTGCTTGTTGTGCCTCTAACTGTAAAAAGTGTTTGCAGTTTAATAACGGATTTTTGGATATATTACGACTAGAATTGCAAAATTGAAGGGAGAATCCCAAACAAGCACTGTAAAAATAAACATTATCAAAAACGACAAATTCGAACGAGCAGTTTAAATTTAAACATTGTTAATTTCAAAAATAGCGTGAAAAACGGACAGCAGCTATGACGATCACGGTAGAAACAAACAACAAAAAGATGATCAGGTCAAAAAGTATCTCTGTAAATTTAAAAACAATTAAAAACAACAAATCATGACAAGCAGTGTGAAATCAAAATTTTGTACATTCAAACATAGTGTGAAAAACAGACATAAAATATGATAATCACTGAAAAGATAAACAGTGATAAAAAAATAGAAGTAATTATATTTAATTATAAAAATAAAAAAATATAAATCACTACTTTGTAATAATTCACACTGTGATAATAAACGAAGATGGCGGCTGATCTCAACTTGAATGAGCAAAAATAAAAACTTTTTTCCAATATCAGTACAGCGATTTTTATCATTTTAAGTTGGCAATAGCCGCCATCATTGTTTATTATTACAGTGCGTATTCTTACAAGTAGTAATTTATATTTATTATTTTTATAATGAAATAAAATTACTTCTATTTTTTTATCATTGTTTATCTTTTCAGTGATTATCATATTTTATGTCTGTTATTAACACTATGTTTGAATTTACAAAATTTTGATTTTACACTGCTTGTGATGATTTGTTGTTTATGATTCTCTTCAATTTTACAGCGCTTCTTTTTGACCTGATCATTTTGTTGTTGTTCGCTTTTACCGTGATCGTCATAGCTGCTGTCCGTTTTTCACGCTATGTTTGAAATTAACAATGTTTAAATTTAAACTGCTCGTTCGAATTTGTCGTTTTTGATAATGTTTATTTTTACAGTGCTTGTTTGGGATTCTCCCAAATTAAAAACGAACTTGGATTGAAACTTATATTAAAATATAAACAACTGCATACTTTTCGAGTGAGTGCTCGTTTTTTATTGAAAAAAATTAAAAATTCAAATTCTTTTTGTTTGCACTTCATGATTATACATTTTTTTAGATTTTTAGTAATAAGTAAAATAAATTATGGACGACGATTACGAAGTGATACCTAGTTAAAATGGCAAATGCTCGCACTTTACAAAGGGTCTAAATACTGCTGCAACCGCGAAAACAAGAGATCTGGCATGTACGTTTACAGGTGCATAAACAAATCTTGCCGTTACAAACTTTTTCTACTACATGATAAAGGCCCTATCGTTCTGAACAAGTCGAAATTCGAGGAAGGAGATCATAGTCACGAGACTAATCAGACGATAAATCGACAAATCGTTTCCATCAATCTCAAACTGGACATTCGCAACAATTGCCATATTAGAAGGAAGAGACTACTTGAGGCTGTGAATGCAGAGGTGGCAGTGTTTGAAAATGAGCTAGGATTGACGAGTGACGACGTTGCGTACATACGAAGAAATGCGTACAACGAGAAATGCAAACATTGGCATCGTCTACCAGCAAGTGCCGACGAGGTTCTAGAGATTTTGGACGAACAATTTTTATTTACAACCAACCGAAATGAAGACTTTGTTTTGGTGAATGATAAAGTAAAGAAGATCGTCAGTTTTGGATGTCAAACAAATGTTCTGTTTCTTCAAGACTGTCTCAAATTACTAGCCGATAAAACTTTTGATTTTTGTACCAAATTCTTTGCCAACTTTTTACCATTCATGATTGCGAAAACGGTAATTACATCCCGCTGTTTTTTTGTTTCTGCCTGATAAGGAGATGCTGACGTACATCGCGGCCTTGAAGCACGTTTCAAAATTATGCAAAAAAATGGATTCGATCTTCAACCCGAGAATTTCATCGTGGATTTTGAGCCAGCAATTATATCAGCACTTAAAACGATGTGGCCTGGAATAAAAATTAGTGGCTGCAATTCCCACTTAGGACAGAATTAGTATCGAAAAATTCAACTCTTGGGTCTAGTCATCGAGTATCAAGAGGCAACAGGAGAAGTCGGACAATTTCTGCGGCATGTGTTCGGTTTGCCATTTTTGAAACCGACTGAAGTAGGGGATTGTTTCGCTTTCGATTTCATTAGCAGACAACCGCAAGACGAAAGGGTGGAATCATTTTGCGCATACCTCGTCGACAATTACATCTCGGAAGAAGCGAGACTTTCCGCGGAAATGTGGGTAGGATTGAATGCCGATCGCGTCAAGGAAATCACGAATGCTTACGAGTCGTTGCTCAGTCATTTTGAAAATTTGTTTCACCACCCTCACCCTTCGCTTTTTGAGTTCGTAGATGCCTTGATCCAGTACCAAGTGAACAGTTACGTCAAAATGAGGAGCAGCGGAGAGAAGCGCCAAAGAACTGCAAAAACTCGCAGAAAATATGACGAGATTTCGAATTTCTTAGACCAGCTACTTCTACTTTTCGTTTCCCATACAACGACGACGATTTTGACTCGAGGCAATTTTTTCGTTTCTTATGATTTGAATTTAATATAGAAATAGGATTCTGCGGAGTTTACGTGATACCTTATTTTACGACCCGATATTTCTCTGCGGAGTTTACATGATATTTCAATCCGTTATTAGCAAGACCTTTCCATTTCTGTGAAGTTTACATTTTCCCACAATAATAGTCTCGTTACAAACAGTCCTATTCCACTCGTTACATTGGTTGTATCGAATTAGTTACATTTGTTGTATCGAACTCGTTACAAAAAGTGCTACGAGCTCGATACAAAACGCTGCTTTCCGTCACAAGTAGGGAAAACGGCCGATTCTTCTACTAGGGAGCACGACGAGGGAGGGAGAGATATCCCTACTCATCTCCACTCTTTAGTGACTTTGTATCGAGCTCGCACCACTTTTTGTAACGAGCTCGATACAACGAATGTAACGAGTGGAATACAAATATTGTAACCAAAACTCGTTACAACTATTGTATAGATTTTCTCTCTGTGTAGTTTTCTTACGAATTATTTGTTAATATCATCCATTTTTTAGGCCATCTGACCAGAATATCCTCTTAAACAATTGCTGCGTGGAAAAAATCAATGAGACGGTCAATGGAAAGGTCTCTCGTAAACCTCTGGGATTCAGATATATCACTGAAGGTTTTCCAATGGTTTTTTTCATTGACCCTTATATCTAAGGAATTCTTTTTTTTTTAAACTAACTTCAGTAAGTTCGGAACCTGCGTCTCCAAAACTTCCAGTCTGACAATTTACCCACTGCGCCATCCGTTAATTGGTTCTTATATCTGCCTCGAGTAAAAATTTTAGTTTATTTCTACTAAATTTTACCAAGTCTCAAATCATAGAAATAACTAGAAAAATAGGTCTGGAATATATATTTGCAATGTTGACGGATATACTGGAAGACGTCATTACTATTATAAACAAATTAAATAGCTCAAATCAAACGATCATAAAAAAAATAAGAGAATAAGTGGCTCCAGCGATCGTAAGTTTCAATGACGCAGATGAAGCCGTGGGTAAAATGTTAGACTAGAAAGGCCTCAAAAACCTATGTTTGAAAAGTTGAAAAATATAAAAAGAAAAAGAATTTCCCTTTTTCCCTTGTTGATTTGTTAATTAATAGAAAAATCTTTTGCCGAATCGAAGGGAAAATAGCCTAGTACTTTTCCAAGTATTTTAAAATGGTAAAACCTCTGGAAAAATTTTCGGGAAACGTTCGGATATATCACAGACGTCTGGGATATGTCCGTACTCAGAGGTTTCTGAGGAATGTTCCTGGGATCATGCAAAACACCACAAGTTTTAGTTGGTGAAGATCGAAAAAGCAAGAACATAAAAAAAGCATAGTGTCTTAAAGTCTACTCTATATTTTACTGTTTTTTTTAGAAAAAATTGAATAAAGAATCTAAAAACATAATTAAGCTTAAAGAGTTCAAGCGTTTATGAATCTTAGGCCGCGAATCAGAATTACTCGAAATTTTGCCGTATCAAGGGCGCCGCGAGATGAAGAAATTGATATTTTTCAGTATAGAAAATTTTTCGTGTCAGTCAATTCGATTCTATGAAAAATTAGAGTTTAATTCTTTAGTTTTGGTCAGTAAAAATTACAACCGAGAACGCACCGAAAAATCGAATGAGATAATGACAATCTGGAAACTGTAAACGTTAAATCTGCAAAAGCTAGACTTATTAGATTGTCGAGCGATTTGTTATCTTTACATAGTCAACATTTTTGACAGATTTTCGGTTTGGTGCAGCAAATTTTCGACGCTCTGAACGTGCTAGAATGTTAATTTCCTCAGGGATAGGTCTTACGTTGTATAATTCACTGAGTTTTTGCATTTTATCGCTGGAAAATAATGAGACTGAATGAGCGAAGTCGAGTTCCCGGAACCCTGCTGCATAATCATTTTATGGGATCAATTTATTCGCATTCAAAAAATGTTATACTATAAATTAGCTTTCAAAGATTGTTGTAAAAGTTAAGTTTTCCTTATTGGAACCCTTGTAAAAAATTCGTATATTATCTATATTAGAATAATGTATTGACAATTTATTAAACGATTATTAATTTAATATAATCGAAAATAATTTCAATAATCTTGTAAAAAGTATAACTCATGCGCATCAAAGCTTAAAATTTGTATGTTAATAGTGATTTGTAAATAATTTTACTTAATTCCTCAGTAACAAAGGAATAAACCACTAAGAAAGATTAGCTATTGATTTTTCATAAAATATATAAATCCTTCTAGCTTACACAAAATTTTTTATATATTTATCTATAAATTTTTAAATGAATATCTATTCTTAAAAAAAATCACCGGTCTGAAGTTAGCTGTTTACGCATCCCACATGGTTTATTGTTTAAATATTTTCATTTTTTGAACCTCTCGATGATTAATGATAGATAGTTGCATGCATTGTTTATAATAACAATTAAATTAGCTTAAGCTCATGCATGATTATAACTAACAAAATATGAATAAATAATTTCACATAAAAAAAAGAATATATAAAATTATTTTTACATTAATTACAGAATATTGCATGCGTTGTTAATAATATAACAGAAAGGCTTAAGCATATGCATGTTTATTTATTTGAAAATAATATATTAATAAACGGGAGGATCCCAAACAAGCACTGTAAAAATAAACATCATCAAAAACGACAAATTCGAAGAAGAAATTTAAATTCAAACATTGTTAATTTCAAACATAGCGTCAAAAACGAACAGCAGCTATGACGATCACGGTAAAAACAAACAACAAAAAGATGATCAGGTCAAAAAGTATCTCTGTAATTTCAAAAACAATTAAAAACAACAAATCATGACAAGCAGTGTGAAATCAAAATTTTGTACATTCAAACATAGTGTGAAAAACAGACATAAAATATGATAATCACTGAAAAGATAAACAGTGATAAAAAAATAGAAGTAATTTTATTTGATTATAGAAATAAAAAATCATAAATCACTACTTTGTAATAATACACACTGTGATAATAAACAAAGATAGTGGCTGATGACAACTTGAATGAGCAAAAATAAAAACTTTTTCCGAATATCAGTACAGCGATTTTTATCGTTTTAAACTCATGCAATTTAAACAATCAATTATGAAAGTTGATGAACAAATGCATAAATGTTTATGAATAAATGCACGTTGGTGCGCAATAAATAGATAGAATGATGAATGAATAAAAGAATGTTAACAATAGGTGTGCATATCATCCATTTTAAAAAAAAATCTCCGGCTGCTCTAAAGTTGCAGTTTTGCACAAAAGAATCCCAAATTATATAACAAAATAAATAAATATAATAATATTGATATTCATTGTTGATAATATTGATAAAATAGGCTTGAAAATGTGCATTGTTTTTTTTATCCCAATAACGCTGCAGCCTCGTTCGCCTGGCAGCGGGGCACCCCTGCCACATCTTTCCCTTCGTAGCGTCTCCGAAGAGAGGCCCCTGGCGTGGATTGCAAGTCCACGGGAGCCAGTCTCATGCCGGTAAGGCCGGCATTCCCTGTGCCCCAGTTGCACATCGGATCAGCTGTCTAGCGTTCCCAGAGGAGGTCACCCTCAACCATGGTTTGCTAGGCCATGAGGTAATCCTGCTCTAACCAGTAAGGCTGGCATTCCCTACACCACGACGATGTATCGGGTCAGCTAGTTCTTTCCTATAATTTCCTGCCGTGTTCCTCCCGTTCCTAACCTGCTCCGCATTTGGCCAAGGTCCCTAGCTGATCCTTGTGGAGTAGGGAAACAACCAGGAAAGTCCGCTGAAGTCAACTTTCCGGGAAAAAACCCACTCTAGAGCGATCGGGGCTAGCGATAAGTTCTTTTGCCGTCGAAAAATCCCAGAATAGAATCTGGATACTTACGCCGGAAATCGAACCCATGGCCCCTGAGCAGTGTTGTTTCTGGGACTAGCGCGCTAACCGCTGAACGAACACGGCTTTATGTGCATTGTTTATCCATTCTTCAAAAAAGTCACCGTCTGAAATTGCAGATTGCAAATACTATTGTGTATTCCAGCGTTCACTGGCATGAAGTTGTCGCTGACACGTCATTCGTGTTTTACTTTAAATATTCATTCTTCATATCATTCTTTTCATTACTTTTTCATAATCGTTTCTTAAATTCTATAATTAAATAGATAATTATTTTTATAAATCATCGAAAATTTACAGTTAACCAGATTTGATACGCCATATGATATTAAATTTGAAGCTTGAAAAATTTCTTAAACTGCATTATCAATCGGAATATCGATCTGGTTAGATTGCGCGCAATCCTTGAAATACGAATATGCTGAGTTATATTCATTATTTTTATTAATTTGTATTTTAATTTTATGTTTATTAATTTACATTTTATTTGTATTTTTATCGAGTTCAGAGCACTAGGACTCGATGAACTCGGACAAACGAAGTTCTTCGCGCACTAGGGTGCGAAATAACTCCTCGCAATCCGATTTTCAGAGCGCAAAAGCGTTTTTCGCATGCAGGTGTAACGAAAACAACTTTTACGTTTCCATATTTGTATCAAAAACAGCAGCAGCATGTGATTTTAATAAATTTTTCATGAAATAATATTTTTCTGTTACATTGCCAATTGTTCATGTGTAATTCGGAATCAATTAATGGAACAAATCAAAAACATCAAAATTGTTCAACAAAGGGCTCAACAAGCGCGCTTCATTTTCTATCTAATTTATAATGTATAAATTTATTTTATGAAAACTTTGAAACTAAGGAACATCGCGAAAAATATAATTTTTTAATCGGTCGGGGCGGAGCGTAGAAAGAAATTAACTAATTACATCATAAATGATAAGTTGAATTAAATTAATAATAATAAATTAAATAAAAAGTAAACTAATTAAATATCAAAGTTCTTGCGTCGTTGCTTGACTATAGTCTTTCTTTTCTTTCACTGTATATAATCTAGGCATTTTGATTCAATGTAGTACAAATGAATGGTTGATAGATTGTCATTAACGGTTCGTATTGTATGGTCAATAGATTGTTAATACATATGAGCAAATCCAATATTAACATCCACTTAGCGGTTCAAAAAAATAAAAATTTTTGGACATTAGGCACACTCTTAGGATTTTTTTCTCAGGTTCTAGGTGTCAAAACAAGATGAAAAAATGGTGCGGCCCACCTTGAAACAGGTGGCGATATACTTTTTTAATTAAAAAAGAAGAAAATAAAACATGAAAAAAAATCGAGTTCGTGAAACCCCCATTTTTTATTGCAGATTCGGATTCTTCATGAAAAAATAAAAAAATTTTATTCTTATATTTTTTTGTTTTGCACGATAGATGGCGCTGTAATTGCAAGAGAACGATTTTTATTAATTATTTATTTCTTACGATTACAGCGACATCTATCCTAAAAAACCGAAAAATGATAAGAATAAAATCGTTTTATTTTTTCATAAGGAATCCGAATCTGTAATAAAAAATATGGGTTCAAAAAACTCTCATTTTTTTAATTTTTTATGGAACCACCCGTAATCCGGACAGGGAGTGAGGGGTGAAGGTCGAGTTTGATATGGTTGTATAAAGTTTGAAAAAGTATTAGACAAATATTTTTTGCAAGTTGTGTGTCTTTTTGTACCAACTGTTCGTATTTTATTGGAAAAAAAAGAGCGATTAACTTAATTCACTCAAATTTCTTAGTCATAGTACTAAAATTGAGACACAGAAATACTTTGATATTTCGTTTTCGGTATTTGAATGACTTTGGTAGAACGTACAACACCCCATAATCGATAAAAAACGTAAAATTTGAAAGAAACCAAATTTGGAGTTACTTTTTAAATGCTTTTTTGTTGCTTTTTTGGCAAAAATCACTATAACTTAATTTAATTTTAAAAGTATGTCGCCACTCGTTTCAAGGTGGGCCGCACCATTTTTCTATCTTGTTTTGACACCTAGATCGTGAGAAAAAAATCTCAAGAGTGTGCCTAATGTCCAAAAATTTTTAATTTTTTGAACCGCTAAGTGGATGTTAATTTTGGATTTGCTCATATACAATAGCGTCAGTTTATTATCTTTCTTACAAAAAAAGCCAGTTTTGTAATCGAATTCACTTCAGCAACATTGTTTTTTAGCAAAGTATTTTCACTTCCTTTCCCTTATTACACAGATGGAACGAAAAACGAATCTTAATAACCACTAATCACACAAATCAATATACGGAATGAAATTCATGGTGAAATGTTCTACGTATTAAAACTAACATCATGAGAACAAAATAGTATTAACTGTCTATCTCGTTAGAATGGTCACCAAAAATAGACACTTTTTACGCATGTGTGACAAAATGAGATTTTTCATAGTAAAAATTATAACAAGATCATCAAAGAGACATTCCACGACAAATCGGAAAAAATTTTTGACCATCGTCTGATCGGGATAAAATTTTTTAACACACGCAGCGAACTTTGAATACATTTCATTGCAAATTTTTAGTAACAAATTTTTACTATATAAATAGTACATTTTTCAGACTTTGCTTTTTACTATACATCTAATAATTTTTGATATTCTATTTATTAAAAAGTTGTTTTAATATCTAGATAGTAAAATTTACTAACCGACCAGTGCGCGCTGTGTTCCAGTGTACCTGTCTAAACTCGAGCGGTCGCAGTGTGCACGCATGCAACCATATCGATAGCTTTTCGGTCGTTTTCAATCGAACGTCAACAGAATTTCGGAGTGTTAAGAGTTTAAGTGTTATGACAATTTGATAAAATGGATATTGTTGGTCTGATCACTAAATGTGGATATACGGAATATGTCCCTAATTTTGAAAGTAAGTATATAGCACGTAAGCATAACATTTTGAGGTTCATATTCAAAATTTACTTTCCTCTGTTTCTAGGAGAATATTATGTTCTATTTGTGATTCTTTGTGCTCTTTTTAATTCGATTAACTTGGTTTAAATTTTGAATTTAATCACGATGTAGCGCCTTCGTTGATAGTTAACCCCATTGGTTGAGGTTCAGAATTCTTTCAAAATCTCAGCCGATTGCTGAAGCAAGGCCCTATAAAATTGAAAAAAACTCAAACTACTTGAGCACAAAATAAAAGTTTTTCGCATACACATCTCTTATTTATTATGTCTCATTGCTATGCACCCTAAATATAAGGACCTGACATAAAAGGTACTTATATTGATTTCCATCAATCGAGCACATGCGACTCAATCAGTTGGACGCTCAATCAAATGAATCTAAAATCGATGTGCCCTAAAAAACTGGGTCTAATTTTTATGCGCCTTAAATATTAAGAATCTGAAATATAATAATCTAAGTTACAATTTTCTCATTTATTGTACTCCATAAGTATGAATTTAATTCCATCGGATGTTAAATAAATGTGATCCAACTATATTTAGCACAATCAACAATACACTAATTCAAGAAACTCTCATTTACTTTGAGCACAAAATCAACTTTTCTGAAGAATAAGATTTAGATTAGTGCCTAATTTACAAATAACTAATTTATATCGCGCATCATTTCAAACGAACTGATAGCTACGTTTTTCAATCAATGAGCAGCATTCTCTAAGATCTCAAATGTCTTCTGCAATAAACCAAATGAATCTACCCCAATCAAACCAAAAAAATACCTAAAGTACCCCAATCAAGTTAAAGAAAAAAGGGGTACGGGACGTATTGCAATCGCTTGGGAAAGGAGGAGATTGAAACTCGTGGTACTCGGAATGTTCACTCTTAGAGTCGGTGCTGTTACCAATGTAGCCAGCATCGGTGAGATACGTGAGTGATAGTTTAAGCCGTACTTGATATTTGCGCGGTCACTCGACCCTTAGCATGAATAATAATATACATAATATACCCTTATTGATAAATAATAGTGATAGGCGCCCAGCCTTTGACAGATGACATAACCCTAAAAAACAGATGTAGAAACAAGAGAACGCTATCGAGTCTTCACCAACATATGGCGCAATGTCATTGGTTTCTCGCAAAAAGTATAGCATATGAATACAAACCGGTAGGTGGCGCAAAGGCTACTACCATCTTTCTTTTCGCAACTAAATAAATTTTATTTTAATATAAGACTCGAGCGCATTTTTCGGTTTATCAAGCTTCGGCGACCGTGTAAACACAGTGCCTGAATGAAAAGCTGTCCTAAATTAACCTTTTTTAAGTGGTCATTTTATTAAAGTGGAAAAAAAGAGCACCGACCACCATTTCTGTCAGCAAGATATAGGAGCGAAACCTCACCCCTGAATCCTCACGACGAAATCGCCACAAATATATCTCTTTCGGGAGATACTGTCAAGTTTTCCCGCAACAAGCTTAACGCAATAAATGCCTAAAAGAGCTGGCGCGAGGTATTAAGCGAAACGTAGAGTGAGGTGAGAGTAGGACGAGACCCGCCTGAAGGAGGTGACCCCGGTCCTGGTGGAGCAGATTACTACCGGTTTCCGTAACTCAGCACCCAACCCCACGTACAACCCGACACTGATCCCAACCACCCAACCATCCTCTACCCCAACAGCAGCCTCGTCAACTCCAGAGCCACACGGACAAAAAAACAGCTGAAATGGCAGCTGCAATAATTGCTGAGCGGCGACTCTGCCAAAATAGCAGAGTCTTATTTCAGTGTTTCTTTCTTTCCGTGCAGGTCCAGTCTTCCCGACAGTCTATACTGAGTCGCAAACCAGGTAAACGAAAGACCTACCCACTGAGATCAATCGTTGGATAGAGTCAAGATATCAGAAGTGATTAAACGAAACCTGGTGGAACACGACACCAGTTCGGAGAATCCGCGTGCCAGTTCGGGTCCCAACTACGTCCACCAGGATTGAAAATCTGTTTTACATGATTACCTGAAACGATCAAAAGAAGAAAGAAGAAATTAGAAACCAACGGCACTTTTCAGTACATCAAATATATATCTTGAATTAACTAATATAACAATTTAGAAAAATATTGTTTCCACTAAGTAAGGTTATCTGTTCATTTTTCATAAAAACGTTAAGAGTGCTTGCCAAATTCAATAAAATTAGTATAACAAACTTATTTTCAACATTTTAGAGCATAAAATTTTACTTAGCATTGGATAAATCTTTTAATTTACGATAAAAATGTTATTCTAACTTCAAATTTTCAAATGACCGTATCTTATGCACTGCTATTAATAGTATAAATATTATCATATTTATATATTGAATTATAATGTTTATTGTTGTTACAAACATTTTTTGGTCCTTTTTCGCCTTTCCTAGATTGCTTAAGTGCAGTCAAATACGTAGCCCGTATTACGGGATACGTTCGGTTGAACGGGCCACTTGCACTGTTTTTTTAATCGCTATTTTTTTCACAAAATAAACTCAGATATGCGTTAACCTGCTCGAGAAAACTACTTAACATCCAAATTCCAATATTGCACTCTTATGTATCTAAAAAAATTGTTTAAAATGATTTTAAATGCATTAAACCATAGGTGGCCTGCAATAGGCGACTTTCCCCTGCTTTTTTTTTTCAATTCTTACACTATTTGATTTCATTTCATTTTTCAAAACAAAAATTTTGTATTTTGTATTATTTATTTATTTAGAAATCAATAATAGTATATTAAGCTACAAGGGAGAGAAGCAAGCATTCATGCTAAGGGTAAAGTGGTCACTTATCTTATTGATGCTGGCTACATTAGTAAGACCTCCGACTCTGCGAGTGAAAATTCGAGCACCACGGGTTCGAATCTACACCTTTCACAAGCGGTTGCAATACGTATCTTTTCGCTTTTTTCTTTTATTCTTTAATTTTTTTTGATATTTTTCATTCTTTTATTAGTTAATTTTAATTAATTGCAATCGGAAACATTACAATATTTCATATCAATAACGTTCCTTTGGCCGAGTTGGGGTAAAAATGATCAGTGCAAAGAAATTGGGTGAAAGTTATTATCCTACACATATATAAAAGTGTAATTATGTTTGTTTTTTCTTTGTTTGCTTGACTGAGCATCACGCTTAAACGAAGCTTTAGAAAATAATTCCTACGCATCAGGGTGACTCTTTAAACTCGCAGAATTCTTTTAGACTGTGATAAAAATTATTTTCTGAATTTTTTTGGGAGAAAATTACTATAACATTTTTTTTTGAAAAAATTCAATTCTTGTGTAAACACGCAATTAGGCATTACATAAATACTTCCGAAAAATATAAGTAGGATCTATAATTTGTAAATTACTATGAGCAATCAATTTACGCTTTGTTTGTAAGACGAATGTCCGTATTAATATTTTTGTTTTTTTTTCATCCGAAATTTTCAAATTTTGTGATATTTACAAATCTTCATATATACGCTCCTAATCGGAAAACCTCCAACGTCGTGTATCAGAACGCCTCAGTGTAATGATTATTTTGTTGTCGTTGTACATTTATGTATAGCTAGGTCAATAAATTGATAAGGTTTTACCACGTTTACGTGGGTTCTCCCTCGCGCTTGGCGCAAATTTACGGCAATTATCATTTCATGTAACCTAACTTCTGACACAATTTTTTTATGCAGCAGTAAACAGTGCGGAGAAGGTGATGGCCGTGCGAAGCACGGCTGATCAGCTAGTCTATTATGATTTATAAATAAATCGAACAATATTGCGTTGGAATGACTTCGTTAGATAAATTAGACTCTCTTCTTAAAATGAACATGCTTTCGTTTACTCAAATTCTATTGAAGGAACAGCGCAATGAAAGAGGGCGTACACAGTAACGACTTATGAGTGCGAGAAACTTTAAACGCATTTTGCTTAACCAATAGCTGTCAATAAGCTGTAAATTCAACGTTACTGTAAATTTGCATGGTTCAGTGCGTGTGAACCAATAAAATCTCGCGAAAGAGTCTGTCACCCTCTTTGAGATTAAATAAACGATCACGTGACAGATGCAAGCATTCCAGCCAAATCCAGCCTCTCGACACACACACACACTCTCAGTGAGACTAGATGGCGCTAGTCAAGGGTCGCGCAAGCGACCCGACCGTGGTAAGGCGTTGTATTGACAGCTATTGGTTGAAAAATCATTTTCAAGTGTGCTCAACAGCATATCTCACTATTGAGTTGTTGAATAGACTTGAAATCTTTATTGACTATAATTTTAGCAATAAATTGAAAAACCCTTTAACCGCAGAAATTAAAGAAAGAAAAAATAATAAATTGTTTCTTAAGCCGTTTTCATTTAGAAAAAAACATGTGAAAATGTAGCACTTTTTTCAGATAAGTGACTTCGTCAAAAAAACGGCCAATTTAGGTCTAATTGAATTCAGGGCCTCGGTACAACCTTCAGATAACGTAATTCAGCCATTAATGATGTTCCTTTTGAGTGTACGAGTGTACTGTGGCTGGAGCTGCCATTTCGTTTATTTTTTTACTGGAAAACCTTTGTTTTCTAGTTCTTGTTTGAAAAATATCTTATTTAGCTTATGTAGCCCGGAAAAATTATTAGAGAGGCTTGATTTTACAGGCTCTAGACCGAAACCCTAGTTTAAATACTCCCTCAGCAAGATATACTTTGTTAGTATCAAAATTTGGAAAAAATGTCCTTTCAACGTACTAATATAATATCGGTGAAATCCTGAAATTTTTTATTTTTGTAAACATTTTATTGCCAAGAATAATTTTCTTTATATTTTTTTTTACTCTTTGACCTTAGAAGTTCCTGCCAAATGATCGTTTTGGTCGGCTATCTTGGTGGTCCTTTTAAATTTTAAATAGATGACTCGAGATTCGTGTGCAGTGATCGAAAAAAAACCCGTATACACAAATTTTGGAGCGAAATAATTATTTTGCTGGTAATTCTCAGGTCGAAGATTTTAGTAAAACATGTAAAAAAATGGTCGTGGACAATAATATGTTTATAAAAATAATAAATTGAAGGATCTCATTCAGATTTTTTCGGCACGTTCTAGAAAAACATCGTAGCGAATTTAAACACTAATAACGTCTGGTTTAGTGAGGGAGTATTTGAAAAACTTAATTTTCAATTTTTTTGCAACTGTTTGACCTAAAAACAAGCCTATGTTTTTCGCACATTTGATTCTGGTAGTTCTTCGAAGACCTCTTTGACAAGAAAAATCGAAAAACCCATGGTAAACATTGACCCTAACAATAGATTCAAAGTAAAGACTGAAATATTCGATAAAAATGCCTGAAAACGACTATAATGGTTAGTAACGTATAGTACCCGGAAGTACTATACGTAAATTACTATATTATAAGTACTCGGTACCCGAAAGTGCTTAAAAAATTTTATCCCGATCGGATGATGGTCGAAAATTTTTGTTTGATTCGACGTGGAATGTCCCCAAATTAGAGACAGTGACTGAGATTATAGTCAAATCAGATTATAGTGTCGTACAATTTTTGAATTTCTTTTGTTTATTCATCAAAGTTAAATGTTGTAGCTGTTATATTAAACAAGTTCATTAATTTAATGTGATTTGTGCCGAAGCCACTGAAAATAAAGCTTCATGCATATTTCAAACTTCTCAATAAAGATTGGCACTTTACGAAGTCGTTTTAAGTTTACCTTGAAATTTCATTCAGACACAATTTTATGTCCGTTCTCCATCACAAAGTTTATATTTATTAGGATCCTTAGCATTACGATTCTACAACGTTCCACTTGTATCACTCTTAAAACTTTTGAACATCATGAATACTATTTATGTCTTTTTTCCAAAAATACTAATATTTAAGTTTGTATCAACTAAAAACACTCGTCGTTTTGAAATGATGAACGACATGAATCAGTTATACCTAAATAAGATGCTAATTATTCACCCTTAGTCTTAAAAAAAGTTGATGTTAGGCTCAAAGTTGATGAGAAAATCGCTGTACTGATATTGGAAAAAAGTTTTTATTTTCGCTCATTTTAAGTTGGCAATAGCCGCCATTATTGTTTATTATTACCGTGCGTAAAGATTTATATTTTTTTATTTTTATAATAAAAGAAAATTACTTCTATTTTTTTATCATTGTTTATCTTTTCAGTGCTTATCATATTTTATGTCTGTTTTTCACGCTATGTTTGAATTTACAAAATTTTGATTTTACACTGCTTGTCATGATTTGTTGTTTTTGATTGTTTTTAATTTTACAGCGCTACTTTTTGACCTGATCATCTTTTGGTTGTTTGTTCTTACCGTGATCGTCATAGCTGCTATCCGTTTTTCACGCTATGTTTAAAATCAACAATGTTTAAATTTAAACTGCTCGTTCGAATTTGTCGTTTTTGATAATGTTAATTTTTACAGTGCTTGTTCGGGATTCTCTCCGAAAAAAAGGAAACATTGTTCAGAATTTTGTCAAAATACTTGCATAATTTCGCAAATACACCGTAGAATTTCATTGCAAATGTGTCTGCTTAATTCTTTGAATCGGCGAGACACATTTGTGATTAGACATAAGTAAAATGCGATTCAATCTCGTGAAACTTGTTTTCACCCTATAACCCTGCAATATACTCTACGATTCAAAAGATGAGAAATAAATAAAAAAAGTCCTAAACTGTGAACTATGCGCCATTTTTTTAGTTAAAATTTTCTTGTAAGTATAAATTTTTTTCCTCAGTGCTTACCTTATTCTGTAATTTTAAGTTCAATTAATTTGTTTATTTCAATTTTTTTAGTTTGTTTTTTGTACGTCAAAAGAATTTTTGAAAAAAATTTCTTTTTCTATCTTTTTTTCTCTAAAACTCGGATATTTAATCTTTTTTTTATAACAAAACATTCAATATATATAAAATATATATTAATATATATGGAATCAATGCGAATTAAATTCATCAAATCAGAAGAGAGCACAATAGTTCAGTCGATCTGTCAAAATCTGATTAAAAAATTACCCAGTGGCAAATTCTTGTTTTATTCGTTAGATGATAGTGTGACTTCAGCTACTAGTGAAGTAAAAGTTCGCTACCTTTTTCCTGCTTTTGAAAAACTTAAAAAAAACGTCAAAATAATTTTCAAATGCGTTTTCCTCTGAATCTATGCATCTGACAAGAAAGTTTATTCGAAAAAAAAATGTTTAGAATGATGCAATGTACAATTCTTGTCATTGGTGCAATGTTGTACAACAAGAAATGCTCACGCCAGGTGGCGCTAAAGTTCTAACAATCGGGTTTGCCCACTTTTTCGCCTAGAAAAAATTATCTTTCGTCAAAAATTTAAATGTAAAAGTTGTTCTTTACAATTTTATGAACAATTTTTATATCAACATTTTTTTCATACGACTTACCGTTTTTGAGCTGCAGCTTGCAAGAGCATAAAAATTACAATACTACGGTAGCACACAGTATGAGTGCAACTTGCGGTACACGATATTATTTTTAACATTCATGATTGTATAAATTAATTTATTAAACAAAAATAGCAGTGAAGTAATTATTCACTTACTAAAAAATTGAAACTTTTAATTCTTTTTCATGATTCTAACTTGGTAAGACTTATTGATTTTCGTTGAAGTTCGATTATATATGTAAACAGTTTCATTTTTATTCACAAGAATATACGTTTAATAATATCAAAAACGTTAACAGTTAATCATATAAGATTTATGTGAAATTTGTATACACTTTTAAAAGACTTATGAAAACATTTTCAGAAAATTTGGATTAGGTATAGAAATCAAAATATAATCGGCATTATTAATTTAGTCTTTTCAAGTACACTTATATTTGCGTTTTATTTTACAGTTTTTCATTTCATAATGATCGTATGATCGTCACCAACTCTAATCGCTGCTCTTGCAGAAGTATTGTGTTCATTCATCTTTTGACGGTGCTTCGAAGTCTTTTCGCGGTCGGTTCTTGCAACGGGGATTCAGCTCTGGCGCCTTCTGTAGATCAACTTCCAGACGATTGTCGATTCGAAGATGATCTTGATGAAAAGTGTACAACTTGGGAGGGGAAGTCCAAATCATCAACGTCAAAGAAAGTGTCTTCTTCTACCTCGATAACTGGCGTGTTACTGCAATCTTTTCCGCAACAGTGTTTGCAAGCAACTGAGCAAGGGACACCTGCCTTTCTGCATCCACATCTGCTACCGCAATCTTTCTCACACCCGCAACTGATAAGATCCATCAGCTCCGGTGGTGCCGGGGGTTTCACTGTCCGTATTGGTTCCAGTCCGTGTTGAGTTTTCTTCCAACCCCAGTTCGTGGGCTCCAAGTCATTATTTAACCAGGTTTGCACCTGAAGGTAAACTCTTTGACTGTGAAAATCTGCTGCATCAGGCGACGGTGGGAGATAGCATAAATTGACTTTCGCTTTTGTTGCACACTGTGAAAACTTTTTGAAGCGAGTCAAAGTAAGCGAGTCTTCTGAACTGCTGTGGTACATGACTGCAAACAATGCTTGTCCTGCGGTCTTCACAAATGAAGCAGTTATAAATTTCTCAGAAAAGCATTTGATAGAATCTAGAACTTCATTTCTTTTCTGTTTGAATTTTTCCTTTTTTTGTGGGTGTGTTTCTTTGTCTGCATCTTCCATGATTTTCAGCAGCTCCTTGACGAATTTGAGTTTTCCTTGCGAAAAAGGAGCAGATGAGGTATCACAACCAGTGAAAGCATGAATAACCAGCACGAACTCTTTCAAATAGTCATACTTGAAGGACTGCGGCGAGTAGATTTTTGGAGGAGTGGTTCCACTGCTTGGTTTTTTGAAGTACACGTTGTCCGCCATACTACCCAAAGCAACAAGCAAAACTAGAAGGTCGATGTCTTCGCCGATTATCGTAACAGACGTGTAGTTTGAAGATTGGTCGAGAGCTGTCTTTACTATCAAACGATCTGCATCTTCGAAGGCTTGCTTAGTCTGCAACCCAGCACCTTCAAGTTCAAGTTGTAAATATCCGATGAGCCGATCCTTGTTGTTGTCATTCTTCAAGAAAGCATCTTGGAGAAGTTTGATGGAGGTTGTGTAATCAAACTCAATGGAAGGAGAAGTGTATCCAGCAGAGCGACGTAATCTTTTAGCTGATTTTGTCCCACCGATATCTGAGGCCGATGGATATCCGTCGAAGATTACAGCAATTTTCCCATCAGAATAATGTTTTTGAAGATAGGCAAGGTATTTCTCACAGATATCTTGAATTGTCGTGTCCTTTTTTCATCTAACCTTGTGCAACAGATATCCACCATCGACGACGTACAAACGATTTCCTTCAGAAGTTGTTGGGTTTATCTCTGAGAATGCGTCGTAGAAAGAAGATTTGGTTCCTTTTCGCATGCCACTCTCGTCAAAAAGAGACATCGGGTAAGGAGCGAGCTCTTGATCAAAAATTCCTCCTATATCTTCGGTTGAACGTCCGCAAATTGCTATTCTTTGGAAAATCAACATTGGATCAATCGCAACAACTTTATCCCTTACTTGCACTTTCGAAGTCATGATCGATAGAGGTTTAACTTGTCTGTCTCTTTCGAATGTAAGAGATTTGAAAGTGTGATCCGTTGCGCTCTTCATCAGTTTGATTCCCTCCTCTTCCGCCAGGTGACAGTTGATGGTTGCGTCGTCTACTACTCCCGTGCCAATTGAAACAATTTGCCCGATACTTGGAAATGGATTGTGCATAGCAAACCAGCAATCTAATGTGTGACAATCCTTGTATCTCTTTGAACGCGTGCAGGACGCGTGTCAACGTGCTGCTCTGAAGTCTGACCATTAACACCTGCAAACGTTTCACCTATGCCAACACCGCCGGAGAAAGTAATACAATAGGACCGACAAAAGTACCACCTAGCACTGCGAGCCTTCGCAGTGCTATGTTGCACTATAACTTTTGAACGGTAAGTCGTATGAAAAAACCGTTTAAATAAAAATTGTTCATAAAATTGTAAAGAACAACTTTTACATTTAAATTTTTGACGAAAGATAATTTTTTCTAGGCGAAAAAGTGGAAAAACCCGATTGTTAGAACTTAAGCGCCACCTGGCGTGAGCATTTCTTGTTGTACAACATTGCATCAATGACAAGAATTGTTCATTGCATCATTCTAAACATTTTTTTTTCAAATAAACTTTTTTGTCAGATGCATAGATTCAGAGAAAAACGCATTACAAAATTATTTTGACGTTTTTTTAAGTTTTTCAAAAGCAGGAAAAAGGTAGCGAATTTTCACTTCACTGGTAGCTAAAGTCACACTATTATCTAACGAATAAAACAAGAATTTGCCACTGGGTAATTATTTAATCAGAATGATTTATTTTACGACAGATTGACTGAACTACAAAGGATTACAAATAGAACCTAATATTCTCCTAAAAACGAAGGACAGCAGAGTATTAACAGAACACTTGTACTTTACTCTAAGTATGCTCAGTTATTTTCCTATGGCCCATAAGACGCCCAAACGAGCATAGACAGAGTTCATATTTTTAAAATTGATTTTTAGTCCTCATTTTGTGTTTTCTTGTACTCTGTTTTTACCTAGATTTTTTCGCCTCGCGAACGAAAAAACGGACGAATAGACAGACACGCGGAGACATTTTTTATATATAAATAAGGATAAGCGTATCGGAATTAGGTGAAAGTTATTTTAACGACGAGTTAAAAATAAACGATGAAATCTAAATGAAATTTCAGCATACCAACGGCTGACTCAACTTTTATTAAATGAAGATATTGACCGTTATATAAGCTGTTGAAAATTGTCGCATAAAACCTTTCACTGTTCGGCATAATGAGCTATTCGATTTTCGAAACTGCGAATAAAAACAAGTTTATCGCGGATTGGTGGGTTCATTTTGTAAGTAATGCTTCGTGAATTTATCGCATCATACATCAATCCTGGCATAGTCATTTCAACGTTAGCGAAGGACATGCAACATTTACATCATATCATTATTATTATTATTATATACATTATGTCGCGGAAGAAAGATTTTTCTCGATTTTGTGTAATGTTTTATTTCGTTTTACATATTGGCAACGGAGACACTTGGAATCAAAAAGGTTGGAGCATTTTTTACCTGAAAACCTCTTAAATATTGATACGAGTTCGATTCCGGAAAACTCTCACATGGGAAACTCGAGTGAGTAATTCTTTTGCAAGTTCGGTGCTCGAAAGTGTGCTTCGAGTATGTCAAAAAGTTTTCTACTCACTTGATATCATTAATTCTCCAATCTAAATTTTTTGATTATTTTTATTGCTAATTGTATTTAGATTTGAAACCGCTTTTTGAATTTTAAAATTTTAAATTGTTTAAAATCGACATTTGTTTCATGACTTTTCAATGATAAAATTTGTAGGTAAAAGTTGTAATCCAACATTTAAGTCAGATTGGACGGCGAAACGTGTGATCGATTTTCTCCGCTCAAAAATTAATAGTTGAAGGTACGTGAGGAGTAGAGTAAACTTAGGCGACTTGGGTTGTAACTGTTGATGCTTGAGTAAACTTTGAAATTAATTAACGATTTAACTCATACTGCCATCATATATTTTTAACATTCAAATTTAAAATCTCTAATTCAACTAATTAGAAGAACTTGTCCTCATTTTTTTGATTTTCCACTTTTCATTCGAAGCCTGTAAGCGGCGACCATTCTGCGCCAACACAATTCCCGATCATTATCTGTCCTACACTTTATCGAATTTCATCCAACTATGCGGACTCACACCAAAGATGCACATCGATTGCACCGTTTCGGAACGCAATGTCTGCGCACTACGACACAAATGGCGCCCGTTCATAGAAAGTAGATAATCATCTATAGATTCATGAAAAAATAAAAGACTATTCTGTAAATTTTTTGAACAACTTTTGATTACGAAAAAAAGTGTAATTATCATTTTTCAGAATATGAAAATGTGCTTGCAGTTTCATGATCAGAGCTTCGGCAAACTCGCGTGTTAATAGACTTTAGCTGATCCAGCAGTGGTTCACAATAATTCACGAGATGTCGTAAGCTTACCTCGAAGTGATTTAGGTTTGCATCGTTGAAGTGGCATCATAGACAGCAGGAGGGATGACTTCACGCGACGAACCGATCAAAAACATCTGGTATAGATTGCGGCTAATAGAAAAGCCCTACAAAAACTAGGACACGATTGTAATGGAAAAAATTTTGAATTGTAATAATTGGAGGAATTAGATAGAACAAAAGACTGATTTTATTCCTTTGGTGTAGAACTACCCAAGTAGAATTTACATCTTTCCGCCGTTAGTAAGGAACGGCGCAATGTCGTACCAATACTGGCATACTGATGTCGTAGAACAGTACTGGGCCAACACTGGAATTTTATGAAATCCGATAAGTACCCGACGTTTAATGTGACATAACCGGCAGTACCGGTACTGTATCCGACCCAATGCTCAGTCGGAGTTCTATTATCGAACTCTAATACTGGGGCAAAGTTGGTGTTTCAGTAAATTCGACATTTCATTGACAACGATTAAAATGATTAAATAAATTAACTATTTTAACAACAAAATTTTAGTCAATTCTTAAAAACTAAAAAAAAGAGTAATATTCAAATAATTTAAACGGAAAAATGCATGAATAATAATAAATTTCAAAAATGTTCATAATATTTATATCATATGTTCATTATATCATATATTTACAAGTTTTTTTGTCTTTTTTTTTATTCAACAAATTAACGAATTTTCGATTTTGAGTTAAAATATTTTGTTCTTGTAATTTCTAGTGTAAATTGAATAGCATAAGTTTCTGTTTTGTGCCATCTATGACCACGTACCACGTGGTCTATGGTTTATAGGTTAGGTTAGGACAGTATTATAGTTAGCGTCGGTTTCATCGATCGTCAATCGATTGCACGTGCGTCGAACTCTGTTATTATTTGAATAAGTTCACGTTTACAGAGGTTTGTATTAATATTTACATTAAAAGATTACAAAAACTCTTGTGTGTTATTGTTGAAAAAGTAATTATATTTTTTCCAGTTAAGGATTCATTTTTTCAGTAAAAATTGTATTCAGTGAGGTTAGGACGACTTGATACAGGCCTATGTGTGAATAAAGAAGGTAAAGGTGTTCTAACTTTTCTTATTATTATTATTATTATTTTCAGGTCCAGCCGTTTATTACGATCAAGTGAAATTCGGGCTGTTTTTCTATTGGATTGTGTTTATTGAAAAGTGTTGTGTTTGTGTCAACGTTTCGTGTAATTGATGTTAAGTTTATTTTTTAGTTTATTATTTGTGTAACAATTATATAGTGAAATAAACGTGTGATTCAAAAACAAATATTATATTTTTGCTATTATTTTTATCCAATTATAATTATTATCCAGTACTGGTCTAAATATTTATCAGTACTGGATGAACTATCAAATAATACTGTTTAAATCATTTTACAGTACTGCACATTCCAATGAACAATATTGGTCGGTCATTGGCTAAGTACTGGCTATCGACAATCGGTGCTGAGTAACGGGCCAGAGTATGCCCGCGTTACATGCCAGTATTGAACCAACGTCCGCTGCCGAATGTCGGCGAACGGTCGCCAGTGTTGGTTCGACATTGCGCCGTTCACAAAATTCCACCTGGGTATGATCATTCAATGCGTTCGGTTGGATTGTGATTGGATACTATGTCAGAAAAGTCTTGATGAATATTTAACTTGGCTTGTACAGTTAAGTTTAAGCCTCATCATAAAATTAATCGAACTTTTGAACTTTGAACTTTTTGAACTTTTGAACTTTGTGGTTTTTCTTTCAAAAACAGGGAAGCTCTAATTGCCTACGGGAATTCCAGACTCGTATCAAATGTTCAAAAATGAAATAAGACGCGGTCGAATAAGATTTTTGTAAATGAGGCAACAGGATTGACAAACGTGAGTTTGCGTTCTGTTAGTTTAATGCGCAAGACATTTGATGATGCTTAAAGCATTAATAACTCCAAAATTAACATAATTGTCAATGTTAAACATTATTATGTCTATTAAAACTTTTACTTTTTTATAAAAACAATTTTTTCGATCGAGAATCGTCCAGACGGTTCGCATCTAGGATCCAGGACTTTCTTTACATCATTTCATTCATCATCCTTTTTTATTTCGTGTGTTTTGAGTTGCTGTTTTAAAATTGTTGTTTTAATTTTTAGTTCCGTGCTGTACCCTGCTGTAAATAACGGGACCGTTTCATTTGGGTACGCATGTTTGTGCGCAAAATAAACGACTCTAATATTAATGATGAATAACGTAATAATTTAAGAAGAAAAAGAGAAATAATATATATATTTATAAATATATAATTAAAGATAATTTAAAGATAGAAAACACTGAAAACGGATAATAACAAACGGATAATAATCCTGACTTTTCCATGGTCGATGATTAACCATAAATTTAAAAGAACCTCTCTCAGCAAAACGCAAAACGCAAACGTTATTTTGTTGAAAAGTAATTCGCCCCCCCCCCCTCTGCCCTAGAATGAATGCACGCAAAACAGAGTTTTTCTTGTTTGGAATTAATTCCACCCCCACGTATCATTGCACGCAAATCTTAACTTTTTTCTTTGAAAGTAATTCCCCCCTCCCCACCAGCATGCTTTCACGGAAACCCAATTTTTTCACTACTGGACTTTTGCGCCTGTCAGCGCCCAAATGAATTGGCGCCCGAAGGTAACGCCAAAAACGGTCGCCGTCCAAACGTAAATGAACTCGTAAAAAACGCTCTGACTAACCATATACTTTACGATATGGTAAACTATATCGTTTCCGACATAGTAAGCTATTTGTTTTTTTGCTTTTTATATCGAATTTTTGTTTCGTTCATCTGTTTTGCAATATCATTCGTTGGCTTTTTTGTGTTCGATTCAATTTTTTGTTTTCTGATGCTGTTTCCTATTTTATGTGTTTTTCAGTTATTGTCAAATTTCTGTTGTTTTTTTGCTTCCTTTTTTCATTTTTTTACGTTAGTTTTAAATTTGTTTGTTTTTTATACGTTGTTTTTCTATATTTTGCATTTTTTTGTATTCAAGATTTTTTGTTTTGTTTTTTTGTTTTGCATTTCTTAGTTTTATTCTGTATTTTTTATTTTGTTTTGTTTTTTTTCTCAATCTGTTTTGGTTGTTTGTTCGTTTGTTATTCGTCAATTATTGTTTTTTTTATTTATAAAGATTGCTGATTGTTGGGGCGATTAATCTTTAAATGACAATGATCGCTGATTGCTAAGAACGAACGATCTTTAAATCACGAAGATCGCCGATCTAAGAAACAATCGATCTTTCATCTCAAAGATCCCTGAACTATGAAACAAGCGATCTTTTAATCTCAAAGATTAATCTCAAAGATCAATTAGCGATCTTTTCAATAAAGATCGCTGATCGTACAAACAAGCAATCTCCAAAAATCGCTGATCGTATAAACAAGCGACCTTTCAATTCAAAAAATCGCTGATCGTGAAAACAAGCGATTTTCAGATCTTTCGAGATCGATGATTGTTACACTTGACGATCACCGATCAAAAGTGATCGATAGATAGAGTACCGGAAAGTTCCCAAATTGCCCATCCCTGCATTGAACAACGTATTCTTAGTACCGAAATGGCAGGTTTCGGAGTCAGGGTTTAATATTACATATCGAGCGTAGCGAGGCTTGTCAGTACCCGCGCACCTGAACTTGCACCTTCGGCCTATGGTGCGAACTATGCCTTTCAAACTGATAAACCCGAAAGTGCCGTAGGTGCAGATTTCGCCAACTTTGCATTTTTCAATCATACTGCCAAAACTGCCTATATAACAAACAAAGACACTTTGTATTCCGAGGGGACGAAGTCCCGGAGATGTAGGCACCTCACGGGGTCATGGGGGAAGAGAATTTCATCAAAAAAAATGAATGTAGGATACAATAGTAAAAAAATACTTATTTTAGTGCGAAATAAACAATGTTATAACAATGTAGTCAAAGTGGTTAACCGCTCATCTAATAATCTGTTGTTTTCGCTCGTCAACAAAATGAATCTCAAATTGACAGACACAGATTGTGAATATCGCGAAAAAAACATTGTTTTTGCTTGAATCATTTCTTTATTAATCAAATTATAATTTGATTATCGTATATGTTTATACAGAGGAACAGTTTTCTTATCAAACAACGTTAAAATCTTACATCATATAACATTTGCTTCCAAACTGTAAAGTGAAAAATAATAAATGTTACTTTACTCGTAAAAAAGCGACTAATGACACCGTTAAGGACTTATATCCGTTGCCAAAGATCTATGATCTGCTTGATCAGCTCGCTGAGAACTTCTTGTTCTGTACACTGGACTTAAACAGCGACTATTGGCAAGTCAACATGGACCCAGTCGATAGAGGAAAGACAGTGTTTTCTATAGGGAAGGGTTTATGGCAATTTGTCTTATCTTTCGGCTTGTGTTATACGTCAGCAACTCTCTAAAGGTTGATGGAGCACGAGCTTTAGGGTATTCTTTATGAAACCAGTCAGGTCTTTTTGGATGATGTCGACACGTTTGGTAAAACTTTTGATCGACTGTTTCGACTGTTTACCTTAGATTTTTACTGGTTCCGTAAAGTGAAATTGAAAAGCAACCCAAAGAACTGTGTTTTCGTCCCCCTCTCTCTCTTAGCTCCTCTATGCGTTGTCAGACGTCTAAGGAAAACTACACTGGACTGGAGAACCAATCGGACATTTGGAACAACTAGAGAAGGTGCTATCCTCACCAACAATGCTGGCGTTACCAGTAGGTAGAGGTGCATCCCTATATGATACCCACAATGCATCCAATCACGGCATCAGAGCGGTCCTCTTACAGGTCCAGGGCAGTCAAAAAAAAGTCATCTCGTATTTCAGTCATGTGTAACTCGTAGGGAACTTGGCAATTTCCAAGGTAATCGGATTCTATCAACATTGTTATGGTGCAAAATTCATCATTCGCACTGAACATTTGTAATTGCGATGGTTATTGTCGTTCAAGGATTTGGATGGTCAACTGGCCAGGTGGATCGAGCGTCTTAATTAATACGATTTAATCATCGACATTTCAGGTAAATCCAACGGTAACGCTGACGGACTTTCTTGTAGGCCTTGTTTAGTGGCAGGTTGCAAATATTGCGAAGCATTTGAGGTTCGAGAGCAGGCTGCTGAAGAAGTAATTGTTGGTTTCATCTCCGTCGCTGAAGATCTCACGGAAGACTGGCGGTCTAGTCAGTTACGGCTGATTTAAATTATTGTCTAAGTGAAAAAGGCAGACTATTTCGGCAGATGATTTCTTTTTTGCATTCGTATGCGAAAGCTTATTGGTCGCAGTGACCTCTGTCATTCTTCAAGAAGATATTCTTAATTGAAATTGGATGGATCCGAAGTTCGATTTTTTTGACTTTTCAAGTAGTTGTGCCAAAAAATAGGTTTTGCGGTTTAAAGCGACACTCATGATTTTCCTTCGTGTGGTCACTTCGGTATCAACAAAGCTTCGACCGAATACGTTAGCGATTCCACTTGTTTAACTGTAAAAGCCTGGTATAGGTCTTGTCAAAAGTGTGTTGCGAAGAAGGGCCCTTCGGACGAAGGGGAACAGCCGATTCGGATCTACAATTCTGTTGTTCTTTTTAAGAGATTAGAAGCAGACATATCAACTACACTTTCTAGGTCTTGTAAGGAGAATCGTTATCTTCTCGTAGTAGTAATTGTTTTACCAAGTGGGTTGAGGCTATGCCTCTTTTAAACATGCGCGCGGCACAGGTGCTGAAGCTCTACTGTACAAGATGATTTGTGAGCATGGAGTTTAAAGCTCTATACAAATCAAAGTCTTAATTCCGATTCAAGCAAATACCAAAAGAATTGTCACGTTTGTTAAGGATCCACAAAACTAGGACTATTCCACTGCATCCACAATCAGATGAGCAGGTTCGACGTCAACACACCACTATAATTAATTATCTCAGCGAATTTATTTCCGAAAATAAAAAAGATTAGGATACTTGAGTGCGTCTATTTCTTTTTGCTTACAGGTCCTCCACGCATTCATCTACTGAGTTCACGCCAGCTGAAAACTATTTGGACTGAGATCGTCGATTGCCGTTGGATCTTATCCGTGGAGTACCACCGGGACAACTGGGAATGACGCCTGAATACTAGAACAGTGCAGAAGGACCTCGAAAAAATCCATCATATGGTACGAAAGAAGTTGTCAATAAAATCTAACTCATGAAAGCCAAAACTTCATATGATAAGAAGTCGTGATTTGAAGACAGACAGAAGGTGTAGTTCTTCAATCCGCGTCATACTATTGACATAGTACCGAAGCTACATTAAAATTGGGAAGGTTCGTTCGTCGTTATGAAGAGACCGAATGACGTAGTGTACGCTATCCGGAAGTCTCCAAGGCATGGACTGAAGATTCTCCACGCCAATCGACTGGCCAACTTTGTCCATCGGGATCTGTCCTCCTCGTGGTTTTCCGACCGTGGTTTCCCGCGTAGCGGTTGAACAAATCCTCAATTTTAGTATAAAGTTATAAATTGTTGTTGGGAATGTAACAAAAAATGAAATAAAACTATAAATTATTACACTTTTTAGCGCAATCGCTGAGACGTCCTATATACCCTGCCGAAACATATTATTTCTCACCTATATTGTTTTTACGATGCAACTTATCAAGAAAGATGTAAATAAAAATTCCCTTCGGACTTTTTCCAATTTGTAAACCACAAAGGATCTGCAAATGCACGTAGAATTGAACTTAAAAGTAGGATGCAAAGCTCAAAAGACATCATAATTCATGTTCACTTTCAAATGGAATGTTACAAAAATGAAATAAAAGCGGACTTAGGTACGAAAGTAGAAATACAAAAAAAATAAATAAATAAATAAATAAATGTTCGGCTTTTATTCATTACTCTTATGTAATAAAGTCATCATGTTATAAAAGCATGTATAAAATCATTATGTTATCTATGTCCATCTTATGTTTATAAAAATAACAAGTATTGTTTTGTGCTTTTCCATTACAAAAATTCAACTGATTGTATATATCAACAGGATATTTGCTGAATTATGCACACGTTTTTTATAAACCTGCCCTTGCCTTACATCGACTTCTATGCTACGAATATGTCTCTATTGAACGCTTTTCTTTGTATTTTAGTTCGTACAAGTAAAAGTGATTTGTAGAAAAAGTTCCCAGAATAATGAGTGACCAAATCACGAACGAACTCTTGTCCGTTTGTTTTATTATACGTACGTCTGGAGAAACATGTTTTTGTGTTCAGTAAATACAAATTGAAATCAATAACAAAAACACTTACAAAGACATAAGTTTTTTTTGTAAAACCGATTCGTTCAATAAAATTTTTTTTTGGAGTTGTATATTTTCTGTAATGAAAAATGGAATGTTATTTGGAGATAGCGAAGTTTTACACTTTATGACTTGGCAATGCTATGATCATTTCAAGTATTGTTCCAGCTCAAACAAACATGAATATAACGCTAGAACGTTTTCAAAACTTAATAAAGTTCATATAACTAAGATGCTGGTGCGCGCGCTGACTATTATTCCGCGACGAATTGCATGCAGTTCTGTTTTTTTACGGTGTCAGGCGTCCTTCGGAACAAGAAGTCCCTGTTGTGGCAAGAACTTCTGAATAATCCAAGGCACTCCAGCAAAATTGACCTTATCATTCGGTCGCCATTGATTCGCAAGCCTTTTAAATTTGTTCGATTGGTGGAACTAATTTCTCTTACGAGTACCATCAAAGAAAAAAAATAAAACGAGTCTTTGCTCAGGCTCATCTCTACCTCAATTTTATATTTCTCTATCGCAATTAGACGTGTCTTTCATTTCACGGAATAAAAGTGAACCGAAACTCTTCATCAATTATCAACGGTGTTACCAAATGTTCTTATCATCTATTAGTAAATAATTCTTTATTTAGAAACATTCATTAATGTTTAATGTTTAAATATGGCATCTGAAGTGTTACTAAAGTCGAGTTTTATTGACGTAAAAATGGAAAACATATAAGAAAAGCTTGTACAATCGGCAAAAGAAAAAAAACGACGAAAGATTCTCTAAAACCGAGGAAAAAGGGTGAGGTAGGAAGGTATTTCGATGTGGGCTGAACGATTAAGGGGCAGGCAGGCAAAGGGGTGCTCCATCGATTCAGCCGGGGGATATATCCAGCATCCACATGACTCTACTACTGCCACCTCCTACGTTTACTATTACTACTACTATCGCTATTATGCTTTAAATCTCACATTTCTTCCGGTTATTACCATTTTTACTATCAACTATTTTAGAGCTCCAAACATGTTTTAACGTTTAACCCATGAAATTAACTGCAACAAAATTTTTCAAGTGCGAGCTATTCAATCTACCGTCACAGCCATTCAATCGAAATATTCACTTAAACCGTAGAGCTTTATTTTGCCAAATTGCATGAAACTTAATAAGTATAAATGAACTTTCTCCGGCCTTACGAATTGAAACCACTAAGCACTGTAACGCAAGTGCAGCTAGTGTAATGACATCACTCTCTATTACGCAAAATTTACATATGACCCATAATTTCACATATTTCGGTCACTTAAAAATTCATTGCAAGCTTTTGATATCATTTTCCAAATTTGCTCGTTCAGATTTTAGAGAAATTTCGTTGACAAAATTATTGTAACGCTACAGTTGGCATGGAACTTGGTGGTTTATATGAACTTGGGGAATTCTGTAAATGCGAAAATCATTTGATTTTCACCTTTAACAAATTCGACTGATACAACATATAAACAACTTAAGACATCAATTCCCAACAACTATAAATTCAAATGAACAAGTTCTCGACAAACTCTCACAACCCGCTAAAACAAGTAATTTAAGTGAAACATCACAAGCAATTAATGTATCCGAAAGTCTCACGCTGAATCATTGCGTCCGAAATTCAGCTCTTAACCAGCAGTACACGATATTTCCCGTCATCCGCAGACTAAAAAAGTTGATCTGCGGGTTCCGACTTGGTTTCACAATTTGGTCAGTTACGTGATCAATGTAAGACCACTGTGTGTAATTTTTTTTTTCTGATTGATGCAAATAATAACTGAGCAGCGACACATAAGTATAATTACTTTCTTGAATTTTCAAGGTTGTTGGAGGAATTTTGAGTGATACCAGGTCAAGCATAATCCGTCCTGACGTTTGCGCGACAAGTGATGTTGAAATTAATTTTCTTAACTTTCGCATGGACGTGCGAAAGAGCTCATTCGGCCAAGGATGTGGTACTAAAAATTCATGACCTTGCTCACGCCTATCACTAAATGATTTTAACGCGTGTAAAATTAATAGCTGCCAAAATTATTCCTCATTCTTCATTCTCTTCAGAATTTCTTTCATGTTTTGTTTTTCCTCCCGCTGATAAAGTTATGTTTAAATTTCAGAAGCTGTATTTCATTTGGAAGCTCTGTTCTATTGATTTTAGATCAAAATTTTGATTCTAAATTCATCGTCAGCATTATAAAGACATTTTTAACTAAAAGAAATAATTAAATGGAAAGTTTCGATCTGGAACTTACTACCGGAATCAAGTTATATATATAGTGCGAAATGACGAATTATAGTTCGTTCACTGAATTAATTACATGCAGAAGTGCTTTTATTATGCGTTTAACCTGCCGAAAGGCCATAACATAAAGTTATCTCGTTATTCCAGAATACCTTGGAGTTAATGGGTATCTTTATTCATAGTCGCGAACTTACAACGCCGTTTGTAGAACACTGCAGTCTTCAGATCTGTCCAAAAGTTCTCCTACAATATGCTTCAAATTGTCTTCAAATAACTTGCTCTTTCATACCTGTACTGTATAAACCAATAAAAAATTGTTGTCTGCACAATTTTCGTAATTATCAATTACATAGGAACATTTCGCGTCACTGTGTAATTGGGAAGTAAACTCAAAACCAAAAAGGACAATCAACGAGAAAAATTAATCTTAGGTTGTTCAACGAAAAATTCAACACAAGAAAGTACAACTCTAAACACTACAATCATAAAATTGAACTATTCTCAAATTTATAATTAGTGTTTAGAATTTTTTTTAAAAAAACCTTAGGTGATTAAAGTTTCCATAATCATAATAAAAATACCTGATGTGCATTGGCAAGTTGAAATTTCGTCTTAATGATGGTCACTGTAACATGACAAAATGTCTCTTCGTGTGAGTCCTCATGCGAACCTTTTGGTTCGGAGCGCTATTCATCGAAGTCTCGGACTTTAGCTCAATGGAGTTAAATTGCGCTAATTCAACTACAATGTAAGACCGGCAAGAAGTTTGGACTTTCTCGCAATCACTATCGCCAACTTTCCCTGTTTTATTAATTGACGCGGACTATTCCCACGTGGTAAATTGGACCAGAATGAAATGTAACTCTCACAAAAATTGCTGCTAACAATTTCATGAATGCTAAAATAAACTGCCATGAGAAAGTTTTTATCATAATTTAAAATGAAAATATAATAAAAGGGCTCAACTTAACTTTTTCAACTCGACATTTGACAACTCAATTTTTTTAACTCAACTTCAGGACAACTTAACTTAAATCAACTCAACTTACGTCTACTCAACTTTTTATTTAAAATCAAATAATAATACAATAAATCGATAAATCAATATCACAAAGCCGTATATTTACGTATTTTTGGTCTTTGGCTCTTTTGTTATATTTAAGTTCTGCGGGCAAGGGGGGGGGTCTCCCTCCTATACCTTACTGTGGGGATGCAAGAAAGTAGATATTATGCGTGGCAATCGCATAATTTTAAAAAGTTGAATCGTCGAAGTTGAGTTGTCCCGAAGTTGAGTTGTCCCGAAGTTGAGTTGACCAAGTTGAGTTGTCAAAAGTTGAGTTGGAAAGTTGAGTTGTGGAGGCATATATATTAAAACAATCAAATTTTCGTTGTTCTATTTAATATCAAATTGATTTTTTATGTACCGCAACGACAGGTCTTTTGTAGTTTTAAAACAGCGAAATAATTAATTCCATCAAGTAGAGAATACATTTTTATTCTTTCTACAAATTATTGAATAAAAAGTCAACAGTATATGCTTTTGTTAAAGCTTTAATTTATTACCGAAGTTCTTTTAAAAATGTTTGAGTGTCTGTCAAGTAAAATGATCTGAGTCTATATCTATACGCCCTATCGTTTGCTCACTTTGAGGGCCTCTGTAACATTTGGGACTGTAGGTTAGAAGCATTTAGTGCTCGTTTTGAGGAAACTATATTTAAAAGCATGTTGTTAATTGCACTCATTCCTATCGATGTAACTTTATGATGGTAAATATTTACATTACCTACACTTACAATCCACCCACAAACCATACAAAGAGTAACCTAAGATATTTTAGAGCCACATTCAATGAGTATACGTATTTTGTCACTGAGAAGATCGCATTTTCTTGTTCTCATAATACTCTATGATCGTCAACGTATTGAAGTAAACTTCCACGTTTCTGCCAATTCTAATATGGCCACAACACTTGGTATTCAAATTTTTTTGTGCCAAATGAAAGAATAAGTATGAACAGGTACAACTTTTCATCTGAAAAGTTAGTTGCCCCGTTGAGACGATTTTGCTCGAATATTTTTATGACATGATGATGTGAAAAATTAGTCTCGTAAAAAGAAGAAGAATTTTGAATTTCTCACGATCTTTATGGTGCCGTGTGTACCTCGTTTGAAGTCAGCGTCGCAAGCAGGTGGCAAGTTTTTTGTGCTTGTTCAACTTTGCTGTGATTACATTCGACTCGAACATCAAATTTTTTATTCATTGCACGTGGTGATTACGTGAATTTGGTTGTACGCCAAAATTTTGCAGCATTTTGAAATTAGTATTGGAATTCTAATCAACAGCTTTCTATTTCAAATTGAATCTAATGATTCACGAATTTCCAATATGGAATTGCCTCGAGCAGAGATGTAATTTAAATTGGCACTACTGTATGCGTATATTTCAAAAACATCAGTGCGGTGGCACAGAGGAAATATTTCAGCATGATTAAATCAACTTTGTCAAAAATGAAGTCAACTGGTTCTTTCTTTGTGCCAGAGAATTGAGGATGAACGTTTACCAGCTCTTTATTTGTGCATCTTAGAATGTTAGAGATTAAAAATTATATCAAGCATATTCACCACTTTAATCTTGCAAGAATAAGTTGTTAGATCATATACTTGATGTTCGTAAAGAGTTTAATCAAAAGTTTTTGTGAAATTCTACAAGTTTAACGTTGAATTGATATTGAACGAAGTTTTTATATATTGATGTCAAAATAGTTTGAAGTTATCTATGTGCCGGGCTATTGTGTGCCACTTTTGTAATTGTGAGGATTAATTTACTAATATCGATTATTTTTATTTTTTATCTGAAGTTTTTGTACATTTTTGACGTGACAACGTCTTATAAATCGTTAGGTATACCCCCAACCTGAATAATGGCGACACTTTTCTGTGACGTTTTTGCGGCCACGAAAAATCGTTACCCGAGGGGGCGAGGATGCGGAAAGGTTCAAACCCGAGGAGGGGAGAGGCGGAAACACCCGAACTTGAGGAGGGGGGCGGAAACTGTGAAGTGAAATGAATAAAATGTTTGCTTCTAAACTATCAAAAATGTAGCTAACACCGAAGGTGTCACGCTCAAAATCCTACGCAACCAGGTTGCTAGGCTGCAGCTTTTCTTAAAGTAAATTTAATGTGATTTCTGACCATTAATTATAATAAAACTATGTAAAAATATAATATCGCCAAAATGGAACACATTTTATTTCATATGGCGACGTAGATAAAATTGCCTGCATCCTAAACGACCTGGATCGCTGATCAACATGTCTCTGGGGTGCGTTTGTTGCTTTTACCTATTTAAAATGTTTACAACGTTAACGAAGTTTCCTCATTATTCTTTTAATTTGAAAATCCGTTCTTAAACAAAAAAGGGACACTTTGATTAAATAACTTAACCTGTTCACGAAATCTGCGATAAATTTTTTTTTAAATTTTCAATTAAAAAATTATAATTATTCTCTCTTATTTGAACAAATCAGGAGGCACGGCAGTGACTCTGGCCAACTACCGCCAGAAAATGTCAAAGTGCCTTCTTTTCAAGACATTTTAGATTGGGGTTCTGGCATAGTTGAAAAACTATGAAATCACTATGCCACGAGGTCGTTATTGGTCTTAACTTGGTCGCACAGCTGAGCTGAGTAAAACGATACCAATAACGCCTCTCTAGCTTAACCCTTTCACCGATTTCTGGGGGGTCAAAAATGCGTTTTTTTTTTTCATGTACGCAATATTTTTATTTTATTCATTTTTTCAATTTTTTCCAAAATTACAATTACAATAGCTGTAACTTTCAAAACATGATGATATGAATATACAAAAGTTAATTATTGAGTTTTAACAAAATTTATAAACAAATAGAAATAAATAAATAAATAAAGAATAAATTAATGACAAATTCTTTTTTTTATGTTTTACCCTAATATATCATGAAATCGACGCGAAATAAATAATAGAAGTATTGTTTTAATAATGAAGGCCAACTATGATGAAATTTAACAATATATAATAATTGTTTATAACAAATGTTGATTTTAAATTTAATAAACAATCGTTTATTTTTCTCAATAATTTGAAATACAGAGAAAAAATCTAGGATTAATAAAATAAAGGACAACAATGATGGAATGAAAAATTAGTTACAAATTAACAAATTTTAATAATAAATTTATTACTATTACGAAAATGTCATTGTGCTAAAAATCATACACGTACAAGTGATCGTGATTTTTATATTAACAATCTGTACAGTGTCGTACTTCTCTAAAGGTCGTGATATAATAAAAAATAAATTTCAGTCAAACTGAAAAGTGTGGCCAACTACGCCAGAGACGTCCCTATTGTAAAATATTGCAATCGAATTGAAAATATTAATAACAAATTATTATTGAATTTTTCTTAGTTAAACGTCGTGATATATAAAATTAACGTGGTCAATTACCAAATTGCTATATTTGGAATTTGAATTTTTGGGAATATTTGTTAAATATATAAAGAAGTCGTAAAATATGAGCTCAAAATTCAGAGTCAGAATAGCTCATTGTAGGTACTTGGCGACATGTCGCGAAAACCAATTACATACAATACAATTCAAATCAAAATAGGCTATCAAGTTACTTATTTTACTTGATAACGTTAATTTTTGAGTAAAAAAATGAAGTTTATCATTTTTTTAGAATTGTTTAATTTCTTTTTCTTTACAGTACGGTTACGTCATACTCAAAAAAATTAATTACTCTACTTATTATCCTCTAACGAATTTGTTCCGTTTGTATCATTTCTTTTCTATTATTTTTGCATCAATAATTTTCACAAAATAGATGACATTTCATTCTAAATACATTGAATGTTTACAGTTTAAATACGTTGAATTTGAATTTTCTTCCATTAACCAAGAATATTAATAATAATTGCAAATAATGAGATGGAATGAAACTTTACAGAATGAAATTACTTTTAAAACTGTTGACTGGAATGAAGCATTTTGTAAAACTCTGATTTTGACCGCATTGTTATATTTGTTGCACGTTTTGAAATAATTCACTCATTTCAAATATGTTCTCTGAACATTTTTTGTTGTAAAGATTTAAAACGGTGAATTTTAACAATTAAATATCGGTCAATAATTAGAAAGTTACTTCTTCTTTACATCGTGACAAATACTGTTTTGTTATACGTGATAAATTATATTCAATTGCGAAACGATAATGTGATTGTTAAACTTTTATTTACAACGATTGAATCTTCAAAAATTCATATTTAAACAGTATTTGTTCAAATAACAAATAACAAAAAAGTTAACTTTAATGTTGAGCGACATGTCGCCAAGTATTAATGAGCTATTCTGTGAACAGCGTTTCACAGACAAGACCACGGCAGCCGACGTAGAAAAACGTTCCGATCAAACGCTTACAACGATTGAATTTAGCCCTCTTTGAAAATTCATATTTAAACAGTCAATGAAAAAGTTAACTTAACTGAGAGCGTTAACTGTTGAGCGACATGTCGCCAAGTACCTACAATGAGCTATTCTGACTCTGAATTTTGAGCTCATATTTTACGACTTCTTTATATATTTAACAAATATTCCCAAAAATTCAAATTCCAAATATAGCAATTTGGTAATTGACCACGTTAATTTTATATATCACGACGTTTAACTAAGAAAAATTCAATAATAATTTGTTATTAATATTTTCGATTCGATTGCAATATTTTACAATAGGGACGTCTCTGGCGTAGTTGGCCACACTTTTCAGTTTGACTGAAATTTATTTTTTATTATTGTTATTTCCTTGAACATTTAAAAATATAGGAGAGAAAAATTCACTGAGTGCGTGAATGAATAAGTAAATTTTTCATTCAACTTGCACGGTATCATTTAAATTTTTAGGGAACAAAGTGAACATGGATACCTATACACATGAACTCAACGTACGTTTCACTGAAAAATTACACCACCTGCGATATGATATAATATCTTTGTTTGTTATTTTTAGGTAACATTTCAACATAAGGCGAACAGAATACATAATGTTCATAAAAAGTGCGTCAAAAAACTTTATCCATACTCTGCCGCGGTTATTATTGTGCGAATGTCTGCGTTTAATGCTGCGTTATGTTTGGCGGATGATAAGATTAACTTTCAAAAATGGTACATGTTTTTGTGTTCCAAAGATGTTAAGAAATTCTTTAATTTTACGAATAGATGTACCATTGGATGAAATGAAAGCGCCGAGTTACTCATCAGCCTTTGACATGATTTTTTTCTGTCCATAAATAACATTCTCATATCTACTCTTGTACCTACTGCAAAACTTGCCCAATCAAAAGTCCTCGATTCATTAACATAATATGTTTTGAAATTGCGTCAATAAGGAGCGAAAATCTTTTGTTGTTTTGATTCTTTATCAAAGTTCTGTTAAAATTGTTGCAAGCATCAATGTTGCACGCAGAAAAAATTTTCAATGGAACATATTTCTCTAGCGTCTTGATAAAAAACTTTTATGGCGTTCACATTGAACTTGTAAAATTTCGTATAAATGGACAAAGACATACCCCTGGCATCAATGATTACGCAAGTAGATTAGGAAACTATAAACACTAAGGATCTTAAATAGAGACCCTAGATAGCGGTTGTCAACAGACGGACAGACAAACGGACATAACAGTGTATATACCAGTTTTACAGCCAAATCCAAAAATATCGTACCCTTAGATGGCAAAGAAAATGATATTAGATTTTTGATTTTCAAAACACATCTCTGAAAATTTTTTCTATCATTTCTTATTAGACTCCAGACAAAAACGATAGTGATACCTTCAATAAATTTTTCGTTTTTATGAATAAAAAATCAAAAATACATTTCAAACTAAGATACAAAACATAAATCTTAGTTGCGCGGAAGCATGCAAATAATAAAAATGGTATAACCATTCCTCAATATATTGATAAAACATCTTCTTGGCGGGCTATTTTAGCGTTAAAAAAGTTTGACCTCCCGACGAAACTATGATTAGCGAAAAAACAGCATTTATATTTGTCGTCATCAATCGTTGTAACATTCCTTTTTTTTATCTTAACATTCCTTCTTGTATGTAAACAGGCGAGATTTGATAGTCGACCAAGGGATAGTTCCGATTGCCCACAGAATTTCCAGACTCGTATTAAATGTTGAAAAATGAAATGAGACGCGGGCGAATGAGGTTTTTGTGGATAAGGCAACAGGATTGTCGTTTTGTGTGTTTGATGCGCAAGACATTTGAGATTTTAGAGAATACTGCTCATTGATTGAAGAACGTAGCTATCAGCTCGTTTTAAATGGTGCACGATATGAATTATAGTTATATGTAAATTAAGCACTAATTGTTCGAATCTAATCCTTGAGAAAAGTTGATCTTGTGCTCAAAGTGAATGAGAATTTTTCGAATAAGTGTATTGTCAATTGTGCTAAATATAGTTGGATCACATTTATTTTACATCCGATGAAAGTAGATTCATACTTATGGGGTACAATAAATGAAAAAATTGTACCTTAGATCATTATATTTCAGACTCGTAATATTTAAGGCGCGTAGAAATTAGACCCAGTTTTTTAGGGCACATCGCTTTTAGATTCATTTGATTGAGCGTCCAAATGATTGAGTCGCATGTACTTAATTGATGAAAATCAATATTTCATGTCCGGTCCTTATATTTAGCGTGCATAGCAATGAGACACAATAAATGAGAGATGTGTATGCGAGAAACTTTTATGCTGTGCTCAAGTAGTTTGAGATTTATTCAAATTTTGACTTTAACCACGATGTAGCACCTTTGTTGATAGTTAACCCCATTGGTTAAGGTTTTGAATTCTTTCTAAATCTCAGCGAATAGCTGAAGGAAGGCCCGTTAAAATTGAAAAAAATCTCAAACTACTTGAGCACAAAATGAAAGTTTCCCTTTAAATAATCCCTTTAGTTGAACTTAAGTTCTTCTTTATCGCAAACAGAAGAAGACGATGTCTTAAAATTTATCAAAAACAAATCATTTTGTTTACTTTATAGATATGATATCAGTTAAAGTTATGTTTTGTGTTTATGTTTCAGATCCAGCGCAAATTCATTTGAAAACTCTATTCAAATGTTTTGAGAAGACCATGAAATTTCGACAAGAATGTACTTTGGGGTAAGTTAGGAATCTAGTCGGGATTGTGCATGTAATTTACATTTCAAGAACCTCTTTGGTTCACAACATTTTCTGGACAAGTCGCTGTGATGTCAGGTATCCGAGACCAAACAAATTGTCTGAGATGTTATACACGGTTTCGATGGTTTGCGATAAATCATAGCGATGACAAGTGCAACTGCGACAATGCGAAGTGATAAAACTGTCACAGCTAATCGTTTTGATTGAATTATGGTTCTATTACCAGAAGCAGTTTTCGAATCTCAAAACTTCGGCATACTGTGTGGAAAATTATTCGATTGTCTCTGTGACTTTCACTTGAAATACTTATTTTTATCGCAATAGACATGCGTTTATGTCCACGACGGCTAGTTCAGTGCCAAGGTTCGTTAGAAACACACGCCCACGATTTATTCTTAATAAGCTTTTCAGGCATTCTGACAAACATAGCGTTAAAAACTTAATCACAAGACACAATGAAAATTTCAAATTCTAACGAAATATATTTCGGCTGATAGTCGACTCAAAAAATTTTATATTATTGAGTTGTCTTTTGAAATCTTATTGCAAGCAACGCAGCAAATAGAGCATTTTCATAAATAATACAAGGTTTTTGAATCGCTGATAGATGTATTCTCGTAACACAGACGCGCGGCAGAGCCAAGATCGATTTCGCAAGATGGAGCGTTGAATAAAAAAACGATCCGTGATTAACCACTTTTGCCAAGACATAAGCATGCCTGACAATCACATAAGTGATTCGCTTAAATGCGAGGGTCCTCGTGCAAAAACGTTTATTTCTTTTTGAATAAAATTTGCCCGGGTATTGAGTTACGCTCTGAATATCTTCCTATTGCCCCTTGTAAAAAGATCCGTATATTGTCTATATAAGAATAATATATTGTCCCTATATTGACCATCCATAGTTAATATATTGACAATATATTGCCAATATATGAACAATATATGAACAATACATTGCCCATATATGAACAATGTATTCTTTTTTAAACAATGTATTAACCATACATAAATGATGTAATTTGATTTACAGCAATGTATTGGCAATGTATGATTTTTCGCAAACAATATATTGACAATACATGTATGACAATCAAAATTTCTTTCTTTGCCATACATTGTTAATTTCTTTGTTATTTCTTTGTTGAACAAATATAGTTGTTTTGAATAATCTCAAACTTTTTTTCTAATATTTAATAATTTTTTATAACGAACCATTTAATTTCACCGATCTTCCCTTGTAAAAATGATCATATATTGACAATACATTGACAATCTATTGACAATCTATTAACCATACATTAGTAATATATTGACCATATACTAACAATATATTGCCCATATATGGACAATCTATTGACAATATATGGACAATATATTGACGATACATGAAAAATGTAAATTAATATTCCTCTAGCACGAGAATCGATCCCAGGCCCTTGAGGTTATCAGTCCGCGTCGTTGTCCACTGCTCCATCTGCTTCGACAAATTCATCTATCGAAATGAGCCACATACTTATGACTATTTTTTATTGGAAATAGTTCAATGTGAACGGCTTTTTGTCTATAATATTTTCTATAATGTTATTTTGTTATAAACTTAAATTTTTTAACCTAATCTGAAAATTTATTTATAAATTTATTCATACTTTTTTAAGTAAGAACTATGATAAACTATAAAGATCCATATATTCTATAGAAAATCAATATATCTAATCTTTTTGAATGATTTAATCTTTTGTTACTAAAAAATTAATTAAAATTATTAACAAATCACTATTAACAATTGTCTATTGAAAATCACAAGCTTCTATTCGCAGAAGATAGATTTTTCACAAGATCGGTGAAATTAAATTTTTTGTTATAAAAAAATTATTAAATATCAGAAAAAAACTTTTAGAGTATTTGAAACAACAATATTTGTTTAACAAAGAAATAACAAAGAAATTAACGATGTATGGCAAAGAATGGAAGTTTGATTGTCATACATATATTGTCAATATATCGTTTGCGAAAAATCATACATTGCCAATATATTGCTGTGAATGAAATTACATCGTTTATGTATGGTTAATACATTGTTTGAAAATAATACATTGTCAATATATTAACTATGTATGGTCAATATAGGGACAATATATTATTTCGTGAATAATATATTGTCAATATATTATTCTTATATGGACAATAGACGGATCTTTTTACAAGGGTTGTGAAAGTCCATCTTCTGCGAATAGAAGGTTGTGATTTTCAATAGACAATTGTTAATAGTGATTTGTTAATAATTTTAATTAATTCTTTAGTAACAAAAGATTAAATCATTCAGAGAGATTAGCTTTCTTGACTTTCTATAGTATATATGGATCCTTATAGTTTATCATAGTTCTTACTTGAAAAAATTATGAATAAATTTATAAATAAATTTTCAGATTAGGTTAAAAAATTTAAGTTTATAACAAAATAACATTATAGAAAATATTATAGACAAAAAGCCGTTCACATTGAACTATTTCCAATAAAAAATAGTCATAAGTATGTGGCTCATTTCGATAGAAGAATTTATCGAAGCAGATGGAGCAGTGGACAACGACGCGGACTGAACAACGTTCCTATCGAAATGCTCTGACACTCTAGGACAATCCCGCTGAGGGATATAAAAACTAAATATAAGGATGCAGAACGTTACGAATGGCTTCGATTGTGAATGTTTAGGCGTAACGCGCTGCATCAAAAAATAGTTATTAAGACAAAATCAGAAAAAAAAAGATCTATTGTACAGAATCAATGTTAAGCATTCGAAAATTTTTACTTTTTTTTTTAAACAATCAGATTCTAGTTTTTGTATTTTTTTCTAGTTTTAAAAACAACAGGCTGTCCAGTATGATATGAACTCGTAGTATTCAATTAATTTTTTTAGATGTGCTATATGACAGATTGGAACGCGAGTTGCTTTCATTAAGCCTAGAGTGCCGTTATATACCTAGGTTAAGATTTGACGTTTTTATAGTTTATTTGTCTAATTTATGTATCTAATGTAAATTCCTTTAAAATAAACTAGTTCAAAAAAAAAAAAAAAACGACGCGGACTGATACCCTCAAGGGCCTGGGATCGAATCTCGTGCTAGAGAAAAATTATTTTACATTTGTTCATGTATCGTCAATATATTGTCCATATATTGTCTATAGATTGTCCATACACTGTCAAAAAGAAACAAGACTATTTGCTTGCTCGTCAAGCATTTTCTGCTTTTTTGAAAAAACACCCTGAAGTTAGCAACTATTACAGGTTATAAGAAAGCAGATTCTGCTTGCTTAAAAATGAAAAATTTGGCAGCACAGTAAATACAACTGGACGAGCAAGCGAAATCTGCTTGCTCGCCAATCAGATTTCGCTTTTTTACAAGTTAGTGAATTCGACCCTTGTAAAAAGATCCGTATATTGTCCATATAAGAATAATATATTGACAACATATTATTCACGAAATAATATATTGTCCCTATATTGACCATACATAGTTAATATATTGACAATATATTGCCAATATATTAACAATATGTGAACAATTTATTGGCCATATATGGACAATGTATTATTTTATAATACATTATATATAATAAATTAACCATACATAAAAGATGTAATTTGATTTACAGCAATATATTGGCAATGTATGATTTTTCGCAAACAATATATTGACAATATATGTATGACAATCAGAATTCCATTCTTTGCCATACATTGTTAATTTCTTTGTTATTTCTTTGTTAAACAAATATTGTTGTTTTAAACACTCTAAAACTTTTTTTCTAATATTTAATAATTTTTTCATAACAAAACATTCAATTTCACCGATCTTGTGAAAAGTCTATCTTCTGCGAATAGAAGCTTGTGATTTTCAATAGACGATTGTTAATAGTGATTTGTTAATAATTTTGATTAATTTTTTAGTAACAAAAGATTAAATCATTCAAAACGATTAGCTATATTGATTTTCCATAGAATATATGGATCCTTATAGTTTATCATAGTTCTTACTTAAAAAAGTATGGATAAATTTATAAATAAATTTTTGGATTTGGTTAAAAAATTTGAAGATTTATAACAAAATAACATTATAAAAAGTATTATTGACAAAAAGTCATTCGCATTAAACTATTTCCAATAAAAAATAGTCATTAACTATGTAGCTTATTTCGATAGAAGAATTTATCGAAGCAGATGGAGCAGTGGACAACGACGCGGCCTGATAACCTCAAGGGCCTGGGATCGATTCTCATGCTGGAGGAATATTAATTTACATTTTTCATGTATCGTCAATATATTGTCCATATATTGTCAATAGATTGTCCATATATGGGCAATATATTGTTAGTATATGGTCAATATAATACTAATGTATGGTTAATAGATTGTCAATATATTATTTGTATTGTATGGTCAATAGATTGTCAATGTATTGTCAATATATGATCATTTTTACAAGGGGACTTGCCCTAAGAGAGCAATAAGTCTTGTTTTTTGTGTCAGTGTATATGGACAATATATTGTTAGTATATGGTCAATATATTACTACTGTATGGTTAATAGATTGTCAATATACGGTTTGTATTGTATGGTCAATAGATTGTCAATATATTGTCAATATATGATCTTTTTTACAAGGGGCGTTCTCCATTTTAAGTGGAATCGGGAGCATAATCGTGGACTTCATATCAAGTGAGAGGAATCAAGCATTCGAAAGATGAAAAATGAGAAATAAAAACAATCTATTGCTGAAAATATCATACACTCCAATGCAAAGATTATTATCAACTTTGCCGTTGCCTGTTAAATAAATTTGAGATAAACTTCATGTGCAAGTCGTTTTATATAAGAAATCGGATTCAGAATTCATCCGAAGAAACATACAATTGTGCAAAAAATATCTGCACAAGTGATTTTTTAATTTAAATGAACAAAGGCGCCTTTTTGAATAAAAGAATTAAATCACTGAACGAAGATTTAATCTCTGTTTGAACTATCACTAAACACCATTATGTTCGAACAATGAAAACCACAGGTGCGAAAGTTTTTGACACACAAGTGTCAGAACTGCAAACAAAAAAGATGTAACTAAAGCTTAAGTTCTACCTAGACCCTACTTACAATGGTTACAATGTACTTTTTTACGCTAGTCTAGCCAAAAACACGTAACTTATATCAGTTGAAATTGTTGCTGTGTGAATATACTGAAAGTAATTACGGCTTCTTAATCATAAAGTAGAGTTAAAAGCGGGCGAGGTTTTG